>JAJJMB010006035.1:242482-294155 GCA_023531105.1 Papaver atlanticum | reverse complement strand
GCTAGCGAAGTTGGATGGATGAGATGATTTGCGGCAGTTGTGTACTGTGATAGACGCATTTATGTGTCTATTTTCATCTCTATTGTATATATTGTTAGTACCCATTTTTGTACTAATTTTGGTATTTTATCCCTTTGTAGGTGTATTTGGAGAAATAGGCTTTTGCGGCAAAATTGGCTCGAAAAGTTGCTAAAGGCTCCTGGGAGGACACTTGCTATTCGGACTCTCATTTTGGATAAGGGGTAACCCATTTCCAAGCAGCTGCTAAGCACAGACCGGCACTGGATAGGGGGAGGTCACATTTCTCAAATTTTCAAAGCAAAGAAATTGGCGGGAAAATTTTCTACAGAAAATTCTGTTTTCTGTTTGATTTTTGGACGATTTTTAAGGAGATTCAAGGGCTGATTTTCGTTGGATTAACCCTGTTAAGGATAAACAAGTATGGTATTAGCTGTAGAATCGATTAAACAGGGATAGAAATCCGTGTTGGAGCAAAACAGGGAGAATTCACGATTTGAGTTGTTTTCGGTTTACAAAAGAATTTGTGAAGAGTTTACGGCAAGATTGGAGTGTATGGAGTCCTTATTCAGTCCTGAGAGAGTTTGAGAGAGCTTGGAAACCAAGTTGACGCGTAAAAAGAAAATCAAAAGGCTGTAACGTGCTGTGAAGAAAAAAAGGAAAAGATTTGGATTAACTCGAGTGATTTTGGGGTTTGGTGGATATATATAGGTTGATTCGAGTCATATTGAGAAGCAACAAAGTTTAGGGGAAAGTTTAGAGCCTTAGAGAAGCCATAAAAATCATTGGAAGAGAACGAATTTCTGCTGGTGCAGTTGTGGCCGGAGAAGACGAAGAACACGAAACAGCATTAAAAGAAAGTCGCAGAAACTGTGACCGTAGCTTTCAAACTCTATACCCTTTGTAACAATTTTTCCAACAGTTAGCTTCAGTTCGCAACAGTTCTCTGTATGAATAGGTTCTGTAACAATTATATTTGTTACAAAATCCGCTGCTTAACACTTTTCACTCTTTTAATCAACTTTTGAACACCAAATATGTATTTTGAGCAAGTGGTTAATATGAGGAGCTAAACCCCTTAGCCGAGGCGACGGAGGAAGCCATTGTTCCATGAAAAGTGGTATAGTTCTATTTTAATTATTTATTGCAATTATTTTACATGATTATTTACATAGAACTTAAAAGAAAAATTGGTTTTTATTGAGTAGTTGTGAAGTGTTTTGATGGGACATGCTTGGTTTTAATACTTTTGATGTTTCATGCTTCGTGCTTACAATTATTACTTCAAAAATCTATTAGAGGCGAATATTAGAATCACTTTAAAGAAGAATATTGCATGAATATTGATTAGAGTTTATCAATTAATTGGTCAATGGTGGAATCCAGAGTCTCGGTATTTTCTCATTATTATTGAAACAATTTTAATTAATTTTCAAAAATCCTTCACAAGTTCGAGCAACGAATCTTTTTACCACTACAACTACAAAACACACCATACTGCCGTTGGATTATGCAAGCAGCGCGACTAGCCTCTTTTGGGTGATCGTTCGAAGGCCATATGAGCAAGCCATGGCTTGGCTGATCGCTCCTCATGGAAGAGGGGTGGCCAGTGATCACAATGCCACGCTGTTGTCCATCTAGAATCCAATCTAAGCTGTTCGACCAAGCTGGCGAAGATGGACGGACACGATCGATTTGCGGCAGTTGCATAACACCACTGATTTAATTTTAGGGTTTAAAAATCGCGCGATCACTTTGGGCGAGCGATTCAACACGTTTCTGTTTTGCCGTGGGTAAGTCGATTGACCAAGAATGTAGTTGGGTCTCCGGTGAACACGCCAGTACCCTTTTGATCATTCGAGGGATGATCTAGGCCGTCCAACTAGGCTAGCCAAGTTGGGCGGTCGTGAAGTTTTTTGAGACCGTTTTTGTTGGTCTTAGCTCGTTTGAGCTCATCTTTCAACAGCACGATCACCCATGTTAGGGTTAGCATTCAAAAGCGTTGCGGGTGTACTAGATGGAATCCGATCGGTTGGGATGTTAGTGGGCCCGCCGGTGGTCATCATGATGATCGCCTAGTTCCGCTAGGAGTAGGCTAGGCCTATTTAATTGTGTGGCCAAATCATGTGGCCGTGATCGTTTTTTAAGACTGATATGGACAGTTTAGATTTTCCTTAAGGAATTTAAACGCGTTCGATCGCGCTAACTTTTAATTAAAAAGTGTGTAAACACGCTGATCTCCTTATCAGAGTGTGGTGTAGCCTACGTGAGTGTTTTCATGCAGGTCTTAATACTGACATTTCGGGAGATTCATGCTACTCCGCTGTGAGTGAACATTAATCGTCATGTCATGCCAATATTGAGAGTTTGGATGGGAACATAGCATAAGAAAATACTAGGCAGGTCATGCATTAGTGAGTAATGCCGGTGGAAAATAAAATTCATAGAATATTTGGGATTGTTGTTATTTGCAACATTCTGAGTGAATTATATATATATATATATATATATATACAAATATATTGAATTACTCAATACATCTGTGAGCGAAGAGGTTTATGCACTCATCACTTTTTAAATGGCTTTTGTTCCTTTGCAGGATGATAGCGCATTAAGTACAAAGTTTCACAATTTTAGCCCTGAACTGAAAACCACCATCAACATTAAGTCCTCTGCTTAGTACGTAACAGTGACATTGTTGCGGGGTAAGCACTAGATGGTGACAAATAAAGATAAAACTTATGAGGCAAAGTAGACAGATGTTATAGGGAGAGGTGGGTCGGCTTGTCCTTGGAACATGGCACGAGGCGTCCAGATGAGCGTTCCCCTAGCATGATGTCGGTTGGCCCTAGGTAGATCAAGCAGATGGTTGGTTGGTATCTCAAACTGCATTCCAAGTCCCTTGTACATCTGAGCATCGTCTGAAAGCGTGTCCATGTTTTCCTGACTTCGGTTGGCATGGAGGAAAAATAGAGGCGCGATGAAGCATCTCAGCCAACAAGTGCTAGGACTGAAAGGTTTGCTTCCTGGCTAAAGCGCCTGAGGGTGGAGTATGAGCAGCTCTCGGGTGAACGTGAACTCTTGGATAAACATGAACACCCTATTCATGACGGCATCATAATCCTCGACTCTGACGTGGATGAACCGGAATACCCTCAAAAGGCTGTTGAAGCAATTTCTGAAAAGGATGTCGGGGCAACTTCCGAAGAGTGTGTAGGAGGAGCGGCATCTGGAGAAGATGTTGAAGTGGGCTCCGAAGTGAATGTTGGTGCAGCTTCCGAAGAGGATGTTGAAGCGGCTTCTGGAGAGGATGTTAAAGCAACTTCTGGAGAGGGTTCCAGTGAAGGCGCCATTGACCCTGGCGTTAATGATACTTCTTTGATGTTTAGAAGTCTTTTGTTTCATGCGGCTGGAGCCAGGGCTTCATCAAATAATAATCCTTCATTCATGCTGCTTTCATGATTTTATGTTTCCAGTTGGATGAATGAATGAAATCTCCCGACTAAGAAATCCAGATTCTTAGAAAGATCTCGCAATATCTTAAACCTTAAGATGTATCGCTCTCCGGTAGCATGTGTTCATGATATTCATTCCTAAAACGCGATTTTGCAATCTTATCTCTTCCCATTCTATTGAGGAGGCATGGCGGATAGGAAGACAACACACAAATAGTAATGTCTGGCAAGTCTGTGTTTTCTTCTCATGGGAAGAGGCGCCTCTTCCACAATAATATTTCCACACATGTAACGCTAGTAACAACAATTTAGAGTAGGGAAAAATAGCAATTATGGCTCGACCAACCTTCTGTTTGATATTCCTCTTATAGATTACACGCTTCTTGAAGATTTGTGGCGTGTCGGCTAGGTATGTAGAAGCATGGGAGCTTTGCCACGAATCTAGAGACCCAATAAGCCGCATATTGTGGGCTAAACGGATGAGAGAGGCCTTATCTTCAATTGAAGACATGTGCAACGTGATTTCTGAAGAAGCAATTGCAAACTGGGAGTGTCATTGGGTACGTGCGCCACTTTCAGATTCGTTGCTTCCCGGTCCGTGAAATGATATTCAAAATCCAAAAATTGCATATTGAAGTGGACAGAAACTCCTCTATGGATCACGTCGGTCAAAAGAGGTGGTGATTGAGAAACCGTCTCAATGTTGAAGCAGGCTGCTCTTCAGGATACGGTGCCCTCCAAGGAGAATCTGTTGCTACTTGATGATTTCCCTTGAATATCTTGTTCTTTCTTTTTCCTTTACATATTCCCCTCTTAGGTATTTACTGAAAGATGTAAGGTGTTTCTTTCATGGTTTGATTTTTTTGGTTTTGAACTGATGGGTAATGGTTTTGTGAGGAAATGATATTTCGATTAACTGATAAAATGAAATCCTAATTATGAATGCAAGCAGTGCAGTCATTTTGGAGGAATTACAAATATTGCATGAAAATGGGAAATGCTAAAGAAAAAGGCGACGTGTCGTCTTAGGTATTGAAAGGTTTAAGCCACCTGGAGTGTATTACTACGCCTTCTAGCTTGTCAGCATTGATAAGTTTGCAGTAGCCTCCCAAGATAATTTCTACTACTAGGTACAGCTCATCTTCTGGGGAATTTGGCGGAGCAGGTTGGGCAGCAACCCTTAGTATTATATCTCCAACTTGAAATGGATTTGGGCGTTGCACCGTTACTTGATTCTTAGATTCCCCATCTTTGACTGTGACAACTTCTAAATTTTTAATAAAATATTTCAAAGGCCTAGCACCCCATTCACATCTCCTAGTGATGGCTGGGTTGACGATCGGGTTAAGTTCCCGGCCCCTGACGGAAGGAGGAGTGACTGATTGCAGAAAGGGTTGTTCAATAAGACTTACTTGGGTTCGGAATCTACGAATGCACATCGTCGGGGTCTCTCCAGGAAATTGGGTCACATTGGCAAGTTGTTGATATGGCAGCAAATAATCCTCAGGGTTGGATGGCTTGTTGGAAATCCTTTCGGGTATAGACACTGGTAAAGGACATACGCCCAGCTTTGCTTTGTTGCCATGCACCCACGAGCGCCCTAGAACCATATCATATTTTGGGCATTCTTTGACAATATGAAATTTGGCGTGCGTTAGAGCATCTCCCACCTTGATTTCGAGATTGATGTACCCATAAGCTTCTCTAGACTCCCCTTCCGTGTTTTTGATCATGGTTGGACAGTGAACGGCTTTCTGTTTTGGGATCTTTGCGGCTTTCAGAGTTTTGATGGTGACAACGTTGAAGTCAGAAGGTGCGTCAATCAGCATGCTATTAAACTCGACACCTTTCAGGTGGGCAGTGGTCAGCAGTCCCCAGTTGCATTTTCCAACAGCGCCTCCTAAGAAAGATTGGGGCTTAGGAGTAGCTTCTCCGATTGAAAACAGCCGCTTGCCTGACACAATGAGATTGAGAGCTGCAAATATATCTTGACGTTGTTCCTTGGAGAAATAAAGAATTTCACATACACACTCCATCATAGATTGCACGGTCTTGTGAGCAGAGTCCCCAGAAAGTGTGCAGCTTCTGACTGGGAAAGGGTCTCTGTGAACTCCCTCAGTGCCTAGTTGAAGTTCTCCCGCATCTATTTTTTCCTTGAAAATGCGCTTTAACTTGTTGCATTCATTGTGGGATGATTGACGAACCTGTGGTAACGGCAATATTTGGGATTTGCCATCTCTTCCTCAGTTGGTGGGTGTCTGATAGGAGGTAGTGTGATGGCATCATCCTGAATCCATGCTTCCAGGAGCTTAATTACTTCCTCTATTGGGAACGGGAAGTTTGGAGCAGCATCTCCAGTTTCTTGTTGTTGCGTAGGCGCCTTAGTCGCGGCCTTCCGGGATGGAGTTGTCTGTGCTGGTGCTGCATGCTTGGGTTGTTGTTCCACTGCTGGATCTTTCCTTTTCCCTCCTTCACCTACTACGCTTACAGAAGGACCGGTGTTATATTGCTTGTTGATGAGGCGCATGTTTCCTCGAGTTTCGCATGCATCTTCACCCCTGGCCAGTCTAGTTCTTTCTAACAACGCTGGTGCGGTTGTAGCCGACCGCTTAGCAGCTTCATGGAGTTCAGAGAACGTCTGGAAACGCAGGTTTTCCAGTAAAGCACGATAGATGGGAACCATACCGTTAATGCATGATTCTACCAACTGTTGTTTGGTCACATTTGGGTCGTGACAATCCAATGCTTGAATTCTAAATCTCTTGACATAATCGTTTGGATGCTCGTTGTTTCGTTGAAACATTCTTCCTAAGTCTAAGAAAGTGATTTGCTCAGACACGAAGAAATATTTCTTGTAGAAAGCGGTGACCATCTCACACAAGTTGGATATTCTGTTTGGTGCGATGTTGTTATACCAGGTATACGCTCTTCCGGTAAGCGACTTTGAAAATTATTTCAGGCGGAGGACATGATTGTATTCGTATTCTCCCAAGGATTCCAGAAAACGAGAGATGTGTTCATGAGCGTTACCAGTGCCATCATAGAGGGAAAAATGAGGAGAGGAACTCTTTGCACATCAAGAGGATACGGAGGTTGGTGCTGGTGCATGTCCACCGGTTTTTCTTTTCCTCGATTTTGGAGGATACGCTCCAGATCCTCACGTGTGATGAAGTTAGACGGCCGATTCCTTTCCCGTGAGCGTTCAGGAGCAACACGAACTTCCTCATATATGAAGGCACGCCCTGTTGAAGCGCTTGCGCTAGGAGTGTTAAAAGTACTCCTCATTAGCTCCATGGGTTGACGCGTCTCTTGTGGTAGTCGCTCCGTTAGCGTCTTGAGGAAAGTGAGTACCTCTTTTTGAGTTGTAGCCATGTCCGTCTGAGCCTTAGCAAAAACTTCTTTTCTTTCCATCAAATCAACAATGGTGATAGGGGGTTGGCTCCCCATGGCTCCTCCAGTCTCTCATCCCGATGAAGAAATGGTGGCAGCCCTGGTGATGATTGGAGGTGTCATGCTCGAAAAAATATTAGGAGTAGCAGCGGCTATGGCTCTGGTAATAGGAGGCGTCATGCCAGAGGGGATGCTTCCGGCGTTACTGGTGTTGGTGCTAGAGGATGTAACACCATGCGATGCGTTGACTGTGCTGGCATGCGGTACATTGGTAACTGACCCAGACCTAAGATCTACCATCTTGAATTTGAGAAAATTGAAATGAAATTGAAAATTGATCTTGGAACCGAGAGATTAATCTCCCACTGTGGTCGCCAGTTGTTTTGGGGTAAAAACTGATTCTGCTATTTTTGGTAAATTTGGTTGTGTTGATGAGAAACGAATTCGAACCCTAAACAAATGCACTGCACGTGAGTACTTTTAGATTCGAGAGATCAATCTGTAAGACTCTGGCCTAAACCAAGAAATGGTCGTTCCAGATTCAATTCGGTCACAAAGTGAAGGAGAATGGTTGATCTTAGGGAGGGAAACGAAGAAGGTGCTTGAGATCAGAATGTTGAACTATGAAGGTGTGGTTGTTTCATGACTTGTATCAGAATATGGTTTTCTGGATACTTGTGTTGATAACACTTGTTGTTTTTGAAATATGTTGAAATCCTATTTATACAAGTCATGTTCGAGCACACCCTGATCTCGTAGGAAGTGGAGGTGATTAAGCAGTGGACAAGTGGGGTTGTGTAAAAGTGGTGATCACCACGTTTCCATTACGAGGGAAAACTGGTCACACTTTCACCCACTACTCTCATTACTGTTAACCGTCCATCCTTTCCTGACACTTTCTCGTAATGAGCGCGTTGCACGCCGCATGTTGTAAACCGCCAGACCAATACCCCAGTGAGCATCCCCAAGTTGGTGACATGTTTGATGTCTCGAGTAAATGGGTCAATTCGTGAGACTCGCCGCTAAAAGCAACACATAGTGCTTTTAGGTCAAATAATAAAATTATTTGTGAAATCAATATTTATAAAACATTGCTTATAATCGATGTATATAAAGCATCGCTTTTAAATAAGCAGCTGAAAATAATCGATGTGCAGGAAACATCGTTGTTTTAGAGTTCGTTCAAATTAGTCGCGAATTGAACGTCTTAAAAATGGTAGCGTGACCGGCCACCTTTGGGCGATCGTTTGAGAACCCTATGGGTGATCTACCACTTGGTCGATCACTCCCTGTGGTGGAGGGGTGGCCGATGATCACAGCGTTACCCTGTTGGCCTCCTAAAAATAAATCTAAACCATCCGACTAGGCTATCGAAGTTGGATGGACGAGATGATTTGCGGCAGTTGTGTACTGCCGTTGGATTATGCAAGCAGCGCGACCAGCCTCTTTTGGGTGATCGTTCGAAGGCCATATGAGCAAGCCATGGCTTGGCCGATCGCTCCTCATGGAAGAGGAGTGGCCAGTGATCACAATGTCACGCTGTTGTCCATCTAGAATCCAATCTAAGCTGTTCGACCAAGCTGGCGAAGATGGACAGACACGATCGATTTGCGGCAGTTGCATAACACCACTGATTTAATTTTAGGGTTTTAAAAATTGCGCGATCACTTCTTTGGGCGAGCAATTCAACACGTTTCTGGTTTGCCGTGGGAAAGTCGATTGACCAAGAATGTAGTTGGGTCTCCGGTGAACACGCCAGTACCCTTTTGATCATTCGAGGGAAGATCTAGGCCGTCCAACTAGGCTAGCCAAGTTGGGCGGTCGTGAAGTTTTTTGAGACCGTTTTTGTTGGTCTTAGCTCGTTTGAGCTCATCTTTCAACAGCACGATCACCCATGTTAGGGTTAGCATTCAAAAGCGTTGCGGGTGTACTAGATGGAATCCGATCGGTTGGGATGTTAGTGGGCCCGCCGGTGGTCATCATGATGATCGCCTAGTTTCGCTAGGAGTAGGCTAGGCCTGTTTAATTGTGTGGCCAAATCATGTGGCCGCGATCGTTTTTTAAGACTGATATGGACAGTTTAGATTTTCCTTAAGGAATGTAAACGCATTCGATAATGCTAACTTTTAATTAAAAAGTGTGTAAACACGCTGATCTCCTTATCAGAGTGTGGTGTAGCCTACGTGAGTGTTTTCATGCAGGTCTTAATACTGACATTTCGGGAGATTCATGCTACTCCGCTGCGAGTGAACATTCATCGTCATGTCATGCCAATATTGAGAGTTTAGCTGGGAACATAGCATAAGAAAATACTAGGCAGGTCATGCATTAGTGAGTAATGCCGGTAGAAAATAAAATTCATAGAATATTTGGGATTGTTGCTATATGCACCATTCTGAGTTAATTTTATATATATATATATATATATATATATACAAATATATTGAATTGCTCAATACATCTGTGAGCGAAGAGGTTTATGCACTCATCACTTTTTAAATGGCTTTTGTTCCTTTGCAGGATGACAGCACATTAAGTACAAGGTTTCACTATTTTAGCCTTGAACTGAAAACCACCATCAACAAAGGTCAAACTTAGAAGGCTCTTCTAAAGAAGGAATTATGGTAGAATTAGAAACTGGTAATGGTTCGAACTCAGGTCTTCATCCATTGCCAGTGTCTATCAAAGGGGCGGAATCTAACAAAGCATCCATCTCATTAATCACACTATCATCATCAAAATCAAACCCAAAGTGGGCTTGGAGTTTCTCTAATGGATCTTCTAACAAAGTGTTTGGTAATGACTCCTGAACCAATGTTGCTATCATATTCACCTATTTAATGCACATGTCATATAGTTCAGGGAGTAGATTACTAACATTGAAAATAGTCAGCTCAATAGTCATATTACCAAAAGACATATACGTAATACCATTTCGACAGTAATGATCGCATTTGATGTAAATAAAAAATGGCGACCTAAAATCACAGGTATCCGGTTCCCTGGGTTAGGGACATGTTAGGTGTCTAGGGTAATAAATTTTATGGATAAATAAACTTGTCGACATCAATAAGAACATCCTCTATAATACCACGAGGAATTTTACTTGGGGTTTTATCTTTCCAAGTCCTAGCCAGAGGTACACATGGTACGAAAGTAAGTTCACACTGGCTCATAAGTCAAGTAATGCTTTCCCAACAAGGTAGTTACCTATTGTGCAATAAATTGTAAGGGAACTTGGTTCTTTGTACTTAGGAGTTGCGGTATTCTGGATAATCGAACTTACATGACTAGCTAGAAAGGCTTCTTATGTACACTAATCTTTCGCTTTTGCGTACACATATCCTTAACTAATTGGCATAAGTAGGAATCTGCCTAATTGAATCTAATAATTGAAGGTTGATAGTGA
This sequence comes from Papaver atlanticum, assembly GCA_023531105.1. Taxonomy (NCBI): domain Eukaryota; kingdom Viridiplantae; phylum Streptophyta; class Magnoliopsida; order Ranunculales; family Papaveraceae; genus Papaver; species Papaver atlanticum. Next base: position 283,883 of record JAJJMB010006035.1, on the reverse strand, counting down.
CTTGCTTAAAAACTTCCAATATATCATTAAAGTTGGATTTCTCCTTCGTTGGTACTAGTAGTTGCGAGGATGGGGCTCTGGGCCCAAAGTCAGACTTATCAGGAACCTCATTAGACTCTTTAAAGACTTTATCACTGGCTCAAAAGTGTAAACTATAACACGTTCACTATCATGCACGATTACCTCATTATCTACCACTCGACCACTCCTAAGGGTTGTGACAGAGTTCACGTGATTGAAGGGTTTCTCTCCAGAAGATACTTCATGAAATCCTCTAGGATTGGGTTGTGTCTAACTAGGAAATTTGCCTTTTTATCTCAAAGTCTCATAAATTTGACAAACCTGGATTTGTAAATCGAAAATAGCATGAGAGTTAGCTTTAAACATATTTTTATTTTCTTCTAAACCTTGTGCAACCGATTGCTAAAAAAATTCAGAGTTCTGAGCTAACCTGGCAAGTGACTCCTCTAAACTTATGAACTTATTATTTGAAGAATTATGAAACTGAGATGGCCCTGAAGAATTCTTAGTATAGCCAAAACTTGGGGGAGCCTGAGAATTACTAGACTGGCCTTGATTCAGGTAGTTAGACCAGGAAAAATTAGGATGGTTTCTCCAACCGGGTTATAGGTTTCTGAATATGGATCAAATTTGGGCCTACCTTGTATATATATTTAAACCACCAAGTAAAAGACTAACCTGGTCACGGGCTGTACTTGGGTAAAACAAAAGACAGTGAGGTCCAGTATGATTTTGGTCACTACATATAGTACATAGATAGACCCTAGGCTTATTTTTACAGCTCATAGCATGGTTTGACCCTTGATTCATCTCTAAGGCCTCAAGACGCCTAAGGATATTTGACCCATTATTAAATCTATCGACCCTATAGATAGGATTCCTAAATTTTTTGGTTCTCTCATGGAAGCCCATTGCCTAGTTTTCTCAGCTAACTCTATAAACGAGTCAAAACATGTATCCCGATCCTGATGGGTGAATTCTCTGCCACTCATTGTTTCTACTTACATGCAGGTTTCACTATCTAGGCCCTCATATAAAATTTGGGCCATGTGGGCTTTCTCAAAGCCGTGAGTGGATACTGGTATAACAATTAATGAAACCTTTATACATAATCGTGTAGGTTTTCACCTAGTTTTTTCTTATAGGTTTGAATATACTAAAAAATAGCAGCAGTCTTATAATGTGGGTAGAACTTCTTAACAAAAACCTCTACAAGACCATCCCAAGGTGGTGACTGTTTTAGAGGGAATGAAATGATACTACTCTTTGGTTTTCTCATCAAGAGAGAAGGGAAGCAAACGCAACCTAAAAACATCTTTGGAGACATTCGGATAATTCATTGTTCCAAAAATTATTTTGAAGTCTCTTATGTGGGCACACGGGTTCTCATTCTCTGACCACCTAAATGTCCGTAGCATGCCAATTTTCCTAGGTTTAATGTCAAATTTGATAGTAGTGGATGGTAAAACTATCCCTGGGTCATGCACTACTGTAGAAGGGTTCATACCCTATTGAGAGAAGATGATAAATATAGTTGGTGGTAGAAGGAAACCTTGTCGAATGCCCCTTTCATTGTAAAAAAACCCTTGAGGACTATAGAGAAAGAAACTGATGTAACTGATATAGTTGTGAAAGTCGTAAATAAAATTCTTTCAAGACTTGTGAAAGTTGAATTTAGACCTAATTTTTAAAATTTAAAATAACAAAACTTAGACAAAGATGATATCAAGATTAAAAGTATATCGAGGCTAAGATTCCACTATTTATCAATTTTCAAAGTGATTTCATTCAATAATTATTGTTATGCAATTCACACATTCAATTTGATTCTAAATTATTGCAACAAGTATATTTTCAGAATAACAATTGTAAATCGAAAGCATGGGGTATCAAAAATCCTAGGATAAGCATATACCATCAATAGAAATCAAAATTGCTTAAGAAAAAAATCAGTAAATCAATTTTTTAACCAAAGCAATTAATCATAAAAGAATTGCATGAATTAATTAAATAAATAAGAAATACCACTTTTTTATTGGGTAAATAGCTACCTCTGTCGCCTCAGCAATGGGGTTTAGCACCTCATGTTGAAAACACCCTAAAAATGATTGTTCAAAGCTCAAAAGGCGTTTACAAATAAGAAAAAAAAGAGAAAATTATTAAAAATGGGAATTTGAAACACTGTATGGGCATTACATAGTCATTGTTACAAAGAAAATTTTGCAAATTGAAATTAAACGTTGCAAATAACTGTTACGTGCTATTGAAAAACGACTGTTTTTAACGACAGTCTTCAACAGTCTGTTCTTCGTGTTCTTCGTTTTTGCAGCAGTAGAAAAATAAAATCTGCAACTTTGATCTTCTTCGATTTTAGCTCTCTATTTTTTCCCCAATCTCTCCGTATCTCCTCTAAGACTCCCCAACACCCTTTTTATACACAACATCACCTTCAAATCTCGATAATAACTCCACATAATCTCGCAATAACTTTTTTATATTTTCTTCCAAGTTTCGGGAATTATTTTTGTTTTATTTCTTCCCACGTTGTTTTCTCCCAGCTAGCACGCTTCGTCATGCTGATTCTTGTCACGGAATAAGTTAAACACTTTGTTGCCTCACACTAACTTCCAAACATCACGTGCTTCCCGGAAATAAACCCGAGAATATATATCCTCTATGTTTTGCTTCAACTCAATGATCCAGCCCAATTTAATCGATTGCAGGGGACTCATCATCCCTATTTAGTCGTAACACACCCAAGGAAATCCAAATCCGCGATTGAATCTCACTAAAACTCTTCCAAATCCAATACAACAAATATTGCAGGTGGTTGGTTATTTTTCCCGCCAAAATTCTATTTTAAACATGAAGAATAAGGTGGAGTGCCCTTATCCAATCAGGGGGTCCCTTTAGTAGTTGTCCATGGGAGCCTTTAATAACTGTGTGATTGCCTTTATCACTTTTTTGAGCCAATTTTCCAAAAAATATTTATTTCCCAAAAACACCTACATACATAAAACAACATAATAAGTATAAGAATGAGCACTACAAAATATATAGAAATGAGAAAAATCAGACACAAAAATGTATCTATCAGTAACACATTTCATGATGAGAGAATGAGAAAGACCTAAGATGCCTAAAATTCTTAACATATTTGATAGGAAATTCCAATTGACACGATCATATGCTTTGGCCATATCTACTTTCAAAGCTCAATAACCGTTTATATCCCGTAGAATTATTCATCGAATGTAGTAATTCTTTTGCTATTATAATCATATTGTCTGAAATCTGTCTGCGTGGCACAAATGCATTTTGCGACCAAGACCAAATCATCCTTTTTCATGCTTTTGTTGTTAAATATTCTAGAATTTCTCTCTCCCAAAATAGTGCACACATTAAAAATTTCATTCTCCCTCCGCACCAATTTAGTTGAAGGTTTAGAGCTTATTTTTAGTCCCAAAATAGATGAAGTTTTCATATTTTCCTCAAGCTTTTCCTGATTTGTCCCTGCATTGAAATCATACACTAGACACAAGGAACAAAAAACTAGGAGATTTAAATATTTTAGTAATTAATATTAAGGGACATACTTGGAAAAAATAGATTCTCTCTCATTTTTCTTAATCTGCATGAAAATACCTAAACCTTCAACTAAATTGGGACGAAGGGAGTATGACTTTTTGTTAGAGCATTGCTCGGTCGAACTCACAAGTGTTGCTATCTCAAGCTTATTGTCAAATTTAGTTGTCAAAACTATATCTTGATTTCTAGTCTACATCTAGTCAAGTCTCGGATTAGGATAAAAGTGTGTAGTTGAGAATCGGATATCACTGCGTTCTACCGTTTGAAGGAGAAGATCAACATGAGCTTTGGAAAACTTCAACATCAAAAGGTAAGTGAAGATTGAACCACCAATTTCTCAAGTTTTCACCTTTCAATCTATGAGACATTGTCGCATGACTAAATTAGACAATACATGCATAGCAGAAATTTCGAGTCATCTTTATCTTATAATATTGTTCTCGAAATATGATAACTTATACTTAAGAACATTTGTTCATACTTGATGAATTTGGTTGAGAACAATTTATTGTTCATGACTTCAATTATGATTCAAGATTTAATCATTTGAAAATAGCCTGGAACAGTGATATGTGTCATTGATGTTATTCGGGAATGTTTCGAATTGATTAATAGAGAGATATAGAACTACTGATAATCTGGATACAAGACAGTATGCATATGAGTTCACATACTGGGAGAACTGTTATAAGTTCGGAGCCGTAGTACATGTACCGAGTACACGTACCAGCGTGCGTAGCTATAGTTCGGCAATAACTTTGTGGTACGCATACCCGGTATCTATACCACAAAAAGTCTGTGACTCGTGAACAAGGAACGATACGCATACCCAGTATGCAAACCGGAAAAGATCTGTTGGTTTTGATACCTAAAACGGTACACATACTCGGTATGCAAACCATAAAAGGTCTGTGAGTTCCTGACCTCGTTTTTGTCTTAAGGGTATCCATACCCAGTACACGTACCATGACAAAGACATTCACGAACAGGTACAGTACACGTATCAGGTACACGTACTTACCCTGTCGAATATTTCAGATGCATCAAAATTATTTTTATGAGATAATCGGTATTCGATATCCACATATTATTAAGACGCACCTTGTATGATTTAATATAGACATGAACTGTCAAGAAGATGACAACCACAAGATGTACACTTGGTACATAGTCAAAGTCCGGAACCGAACTAACTAGGGGATCAAACCAAGATATAAACTCCTTTGTATCAGTTTAAATAATATAATCTCCTTTGTATCGGTTTAGATCAACTAAGATATAAAGGCAATCAATGATAATCAATCTTAGTTCATAGTCTATCAAATTCGTATTCTAAAGAGAAACACCAAGTGATAGATTGTCGATTTATGTAACAAACTATAACATGTCTATCAAGATAAACGAGCTTATTAGATTTCAGTCAATCAAGTGTGCACAAAGTATCAAAAAGATCATAATACCAAAAAGAAAATATTATAGTCTTCAAATCTTCAGTCTTCAAAGCACCTGCACAAATAACTTGATTATCTTATGATCAATCACGCACAGAACGAAGTCTATTAAAAATGGATGATCACAAGTCATATGTCCAGATCTTGAATCTATAAAGCAGATCTGAAACGTCGATCCTTGATTTAGTTCGAGTGATCTTATATCAGAAGAGAAAGATCACGGAATAAACAAACTAGGTAATATCAAGGTTCAACTATACCGTTAGTCAATCATATCAATAATCGAAAACTGAAATAACAATACGATTCTACTTTCTCACCAACGGTGCTGATAGACGCTTCTTGATCCCAAAAAAGTCTTTAAATGAAGCGCAAGTAAGAATTTTCACCTAAATAGGATATTTTTCTCTCCAGTGAGTATTATGAGAAGTACGTCATACAAACTACAAAATGAAGTACTGTGCTTCACGGGATAAGTTTGCAAGAAAGACAAACTTCAATTTTATAATGACCAAGGTAATTTGGACGCCAAGTAATTTTCAAAACCAAAAATACTAAAAGATATGCAATAATCAATTTTCAGTTCTGTATAATTTCAATTGTAATCCAACTAATTTACTGAAATCTCTCATGGATGACGACTCAATATTAGCTAGCATACAAGTATAATTTACTAATATAATATCCAAGGATATGCTTTAATTACCGGAGAATTAAAGACATATAAATTCCGAATATCAAAGAAGATATAATGGAATATCTCGGTTTGGGATCTCACCTTGAGTATCAAGGAAAATACTTGAACATTAAGTAATTAAAGCTTAGCACATGTTCAAAAATTATGTCGACATTGCGAACTTTCCATATTAACCAAACCTTATTTCCAATAGCTATCCAAACCCTAAGTTTATAGCCGGATCGGAAAAATGTTTAATTGGTTAATGTTAGGGATCAGTCCTGCCTATAGATCCCCAGGTAATGGATCGGTCTTGTTACAAAATCTTGGGAACGGTCCTAGTATAAATCCTTGTTTAAGGGATCGATCCTAGAATAGATCCTTTGATTCCTTTCAACTACGAAACAAGTTTGGCAAGTCTACTTCCTTAAACTCATGTAGTTAAACATAGTTTTCTAGAAATGTAATCAACTCAAAGTTCAACACACTAACTAGTAACGAATTACAAAGACGGTGTTATATCACATTTACGAAGTTCAAAAGATAATTGTTATACTTTGTAATCCAATATACTAAAGCTGTGTAAAACAAGTAGTACATTCTTCCTTGACACTTTGGACATAATGGAATGATCAAGTCACTGATACTATAGATGCATACATATACTTTGTATGTTATGATTTAAATCTAAACGACTTGAAGAAAAAAAACGTAGATAAAAATGGAAACAAGTCAAGTATATATTACTAACCTAGAACAGAAGGATGATGTGTTCGTTGATGCCGATACGTCTAACCTAACGAAGTTGACTCTAGTAATCTATTCAAGCAGCTTCGAGTTTTGAAGCTAAAGTATGACAACCAAACTTGACATACCAAAGCTTGGTGGGTTCAACTGAGCAATGCTCTAACAATCTTCCCCTTTGTCAATTTTAGTGACAAAACTCTTTACGTATGGAGAATTCAAGAATTAAAAGAGAAAACATTACATTACAGAACAATCTTTTAACTCATTCTACATACGCTTGATTCCAAGTTTCAACAACACGAAGTTATGCAAATATTCAAACAATAAATGTCACCGTTGAAGCATTTGAATAACAAAAATATTTACTCCCCTAAAGGAAAACTAAGTATATATTCAATCCAAATATATTTGTTATTCACTTTTGTAGTATGTAATACTACACAACATGATATGTTTCTCCCCCTTAATCAATGCTTTACTCTTTTCTGTTTAGATATATACTTTACAACACATATATCATTTTCACAGTGATTATAAGTCACTGCATACTCCATATATTTCTCCTTCTTTTTGTCCCAAAATGACAAAGGAACGAAGAAATGCAACAAGTATTTTAAAAGGACTCTCAAGTTCATAAAAAATCGATACCACCTATAAGATCCTAAGCGATTTGGAGGTCTAACATACCACTTTTGACAAGCAACACTAAAACCGATACTACATATGAAATGACGAGGGTACCAAGTACACCACAATCTTTTCGATATCAACCTATAAGTCTGATACCTTGCGTGATCTAATATAGACAGAGACTGTCAAGAAGATAACAAACCACAAGGTAAACGCTTGGTATATAATACAAGATTTAAACCGAACCTTAAACTATAGGGATCAACCCAAGTGTTTGGATTAACATACAAGTGCAATTACTTTAATTATAACATGCACAATTATAATGCGAAAATTAAAGTAAAAGCACACAACAAGATGTTGTTAATGAGGAAACCGCAAATGCTGAAAAACCCCGGGACGTAGTCCAGTTTTGAGTACTCTCAGAATTAAGTCACTATACAAAGAACACTACCAACTTCTTATAGTTGAGACCAAGTAATCTACCCCTAGTTACCTAGTTTCCTCATTATCCCTGCTCCTACAACAAATCTGACCAATGCATGTAAATCCTAAGATAGTGCACTTGTTAGAGCACTGCTCGGTCGAACTCGCAAGCGTTGCTATCTCAACACTAGTCCAAAACGCGGAAATTAGGACAGGCAAAAACTGTCGAAAATACAGTTATAGGACTAATACCTTCCGTCCTAAAGTCTATCCTATTTTTGGTGTACTATTTATTATAGGACGGTTAGTTTTTGTCTAAAATTAACAACGAATTTGTTTTGTCCAAAAATAACGACTGATGATGAGTGTCGAAATTCTATAATCAGATATTCAGCCTAATCTGGTTCAGGTGAGTCAGTTTCAGCCAAATCTGATTGAGTCTATAAGAATGTATTTTTCCCTCCATATTGTTTTTAGATTAATACTACAGACAATGCAATATATGAATTTTATAAGACTCATTCTATTAACTTTGAATTCAGTTAACAACTTAACAACCCAGACATCTTTAAATTCAACAACAAAAGTTGCTTCATGTTCAAAACAACAAAGAAGAAGAAAACAACAGTATGATTATGCACGTGTATGAGTTACGTATTGCTTTGGCCATTCAGTCGTCTCGCCGGGATCAATACCTTCAACTGTTCCATATGGATATCGATAATTTCATCGATAAGGACTTCATAATTTTCATCATTTGGTGGCGTACTAAAATTAACACGTCCAACTGCTTTGTTCTTTAAATTCCTCAAGAGGCATCCAGTTAATAGATTCTGTCCACCAGCAGTATGGGACCGAAGTTATTATACAAAGCTAAATTCATACAAACAAATATAGAAATCCAAGACACTAGTCTAGATACGAATGTAAAATCCAGAAAAAAAAAATGGAATTTTTTAGCCGTATCAACACTAAATTAGCACCAAGACTACCAACTAAGAAATATGCTTGCATAAGTTATGATAGTCAATAATAAGGCAGATAATAAGACAACTTTTTGATAAAAGATTTTTTGATAGTCATTTTGGAGTCCATGTAAGAATTTAAAACATAAACTCAAAATCAAACCATTAAGAAATAAGAAAGCAAGTTCATACACACCTGGATGTTGTTTATTAGTTCTTGAGGATGCTCAACCCGCAACCCAACCTGTAAATCAAATTTATAAGGGTACAAAGATATACGTTAACATCTTTTAGGAGTTCACCCGAGGCAGTGTCATCAAGGCATCTTCTTCACAATTAGTTTTCGTCTTGTATCATTTGAGGGTAAAAGTAGGCAAATAACGTATGATGGTACGAAGAAGATGCCATGGTAACACTGCATCAGGCTTGTTGGCAGAATTTGAGAGTAAAATAAAAATCCAGTGTCACATTGCAAGGATGCAAAGTTTAGGGTTACTGAAAGAACTCACTGCAACAAGCATTTCATAAACATCACTAGCAGAATTCCTTACGGCTACAACTGCATCATATCTCCGATTTTTGCTATCAGCATACAATTCGTTTGTTGCATCAGAACTCTGACTTCGACAACCTATTCCTTTTCTACAAGCAGATCATCAACTCTTGTGCCAAACTTGATAGTAACCTATACAGATAAAATGAACAAAGTAAGTACATTATAGTAAATTATCAACGTTAAGCAATTAAAAGAATTAAGAGTCTGATGCTTCTTCAAACATTCTTTTGAGTTAAGAAGGTGTAACTCACGCCCAGATCTTGTAGGTGTGGCCGGAAATTGAGTAAAAGTGGAATCAACCTATCTGTTCCCAAGTGAGGTTTCCCATCGACTAACATATTCTCTGGAGCTCCAAAGTGAACAAGAATTTTCATAACCTAAGTGAAAATAGCTGAAATTTGCTTAACAAAGGCTACAGTTTTTTTACGAGAATAAAAGCATGGATTATTAAGCCTTAAATAACGACGAGGATAAAAGCATGCATTACTAAGCCTTAAATAACGATATCTTAGCAGGATTCAAGCTTAAGAATATGTTAAAAGTTGAATTTTTCACATGAACTAAAGTATAAAGGGTCCTGATACTTACTGCCGTCACACTGTCACTGTTCCTTCCTATTTTAGTGACCAATTTTCCATCACTCCAGGTACCTGCACTACCCTGCGATTCCATAAGTCCTTAATAATTGACTACTGCATAGCAAAAAAACAAGAACATACAAAGATACAACAAAATTGACATCAATTACATAAAACATCTAAGGAAATCCATCAAAACTTCTTCCGCCTCTTTTCCCAGCGACAGCATAAAAGGGTAATGTAGAGTTCAGTTCACCTTGTTTTTGCCTTTGGTCCTTGGCATCTTCTTTAACCTTCTTCCTAAAACAGAAAACATGATTATTTAGAATGGGAGCATGATAAGCTCCAACCATCATTACTGAGATAACTAGATTTTTCCGTATATGGTATATGAACTGGTTTAGGGTATGAGGAGCCGATGGTGGAACGTGAGGGTTAATCTGATTGTGAAGGTTGTGGATTTAAGGGTCTTATCTAAATCCTACCAGAACCCAAATCACCATCTCAAATCAAAGGATTCAGAGAATTTTAATCAATTAAGGGTTATAGCAGCCTTGATTTTGGGGGTTTTACTTTTATCTTCTTTTGAATGCAAAATTCAAAATACTGAAAACCCTAAATTCGAATTCGAATTAGTTATAAAGAAGGATTAAAGGCCCATAGATGAAAACCCTCGATTTAATTAGAATTTCATCAAAAACTAAGATGATTGAATCAAAATCACAAAAACCCTTACCGATTTCGCCTCCAGATCTATCCATAGTTTCTTCACTTCAAAATTAGGTATTGAAAGGTTATGAGAAGGTTTCATCTTTGATAAACCCACGATGGAGGAGAATACGGAGGACGTTATTTCTCAATCTAATTCAAGTCTTCACTCGAGTAGTTTCAAGGTTTTTAGAAGTTTGGTTTTAGGAGTTGGCCGTCGGATCACTTTTATCAAAGGTCTAAAATGAATGTAAAATTTAATTAGTTTTAATTAGCCTACACCAATTCATTCGGATTCTAAAATATTTCCAACCCCAAATATCAACCGCCAGATCTTTAATTATCAACGGAATATAAATCCCTCGAAAGTTACTTGGAATTTTATGACGGAGGGAATTTCTTTTCGGTAAAAGAATCTAAATTATTTTCGTGGGAATTACTGCTGGGGTGGAACTTACAGGTAACGGGGGCAAATAGATACCAAATAAAATGACAGATTCTTACAGGGTATTAGTCCTCAAGGGAGTTGGGTGTAGTTGGGTTTTTTCCCGTTAGTCGTGGGGGAGTTCGAAGGAGTCTCTCAAAATCCCCGTTAGTCGTCGGAGAGTTCAGAAGAGTTTCCCAAACTCTCTAGAAAACCCCGTTAGTCGTGGGAGAGTTTGAAAAAAACTCTTGAACTCCCTGTTAGTGGTAAAACCCTAGAATGCTGGGGAGTTGGTTTTTTGGGGAGTTCTGGAGAGTTGATAGTGTATTTTTGTCTGTACACAAATCTCTCAAAAGAGTAGAGATTTGGGAGGGAGTTTGATCGGAGAAAAACATAGGAGAAAGAAGAGGAAACGCTTCAGCTTTCAGGTATGCTTTTTTTCTTCTTTGATCTCCATGATTGTTTGTTTTGATTATTTATAGTTTATTTTGTGTACTATTTTGATTGATTTCATATCAGTTTTTGGGGTTTATTCCGTAAAAGTAAAGGATTTATATATAAACAATCAAAACCCTCGTTTCTTTAAGCTGGTATTATTATGTATCAGTTTATTGATGTTTGAGGATTTGATCAAAAAGTTTGTTGCATGTATACCTGTTGTGTTTTATGCATCCTTAGTTTATGAACTATTGAATGATCTTGGTTTCAATGTTGGAGTGTTCTATAGTGTTGATGCTTGAGAGTTTCGTGTGTCTTATAAATTTTGGTATGATTCCTGCACCACTTTCTCTGCCATATTACAACTTCACCACCTAGATTAATCATCTGCTTCTTCCTTGTAATCCTTCTCAATCTTCCTGACCTAGCTCACTACCTAAGACAACATGCACCAGTGTCTCGTTCCAGTAAAGAATTAGACGCGGTCTTTTGGTTTACATGATCATCTTAGTAAAAAATAGCGCGCTCCGTCTGTTCCCGAGCAGGTATGATTCCTGCACCACTTTCTCTGCCAGATTACAACTTCACCACCTAGCTTAATCATTTGCTTCTTCCTTGTAATCCTTCTCAATCTTCCTGACCTAGCTCACTACCTAAGACAACATGCAGCAGTGTCTCGTTCCAATAAAGAATTAAACGCGGTCTTTTGGTTTACATGATCATCTTAGTAAAAAATAGCGCGCTCCGTCTGTTCCCGAGCAGTTATGAGTCCATAGTTGAGGCAATCCATGCTAGTTATGTATTTTTAAGTTAAATTTTTTTTGGACTGATTGGCACACGTCAGCTTACTTGCACTGCCATACAGTTAGCCTACTTGCCTAGGATAAGCATTAAGTGAGCATAGGTGTGCAGAAATCTGATAACATATAGTTAGTTGCAGACAAAAACTCTTGAGAGTTCAACAATATTCAATCTAGTGTACATATTATATATAGCAGTAAATGCATCAACATCCATAAACCAACTAGACAATATAAACTCTTGTGGCATAAAACTTTTCTAAGGAATTTATTGTCTTGTCATCCCCTGTCCTCACATTTATTTTGTGGATCTTTCAGTTTTGCAGGATTGCTCAAGAACATAAAGACATTGTATTCCTTAAAGTGGATTTTGATAATAACAAACCAATGTGTAAAAGTTTGAATGTAAAGGTTCTACCCTTTTTCCACTTCTATCGTGGTGCAGATGGATTACTGGAATCCTTTTCATGTTCGCTTGCAAAGGTAAGTTAATAATGTTTATGCAGCCCTTTAATAAGTCCATGTTTGCTACTTTCTTTTATTACTTAAATAAGTGATGCAACCTTTGGTCCTGGGTTACGGTAGATGTAGAAATACTCTCTTTAGTTGGTTGTATCAATTAGGTTCCAGTACAAGATTTTTGTGAAACTTGAAACCTTGTAGACCACAATATGGTGACTTTAATGATTTTTAAGATGTTTAGCCTATTTTCGTCAATAAATCCCGCTGTTCATGACCGCCTAAACTCATAGTATTTTTGTCCACAACTTGCAGTTTCAGAAATTAAAGGATGTTATTGCAAAACATAACACCGCTCGTTGTAGTATTGGTCCACCTATAGGTGTTGGAGAAATTACCTTTCTTGAATCTTCTCCCTCTGCTCCAAATGATGAAGCAGCAGAAGCTAGTTCAAGATAGCCCACCTGTCCAGACGCGTGGATCTTCATTCATTTCATGTTAGCTTATCTAAACCTAATATGAATATTTCAGTTTTATTTATAGTAGAAGTTGATAGGAATTCAGAATTAATTGTTCTGCAACATTCTTGTCATTGTTTTTTCATCGGTAATTTTTTGTCATTGTTTTTCCATCTGTAATGTTTTGTATCTCAAACTGGTTTTATTGAAATGGAAATGTCTTTCTTGTTTGTGATCTGTGTTTCCGTTAGCTCTACTACTATTGCAGGATCATTTTCATGAATTGTTGTTAATCTTTATTGTCATTGTTTTTCCATCTGTATTTTTTTGTATCTCAAACTGGTTTTATTGAAATAGAAATGTCTTTCCTGTTTGTGATCCTTGTTTCTGTTAGCACCACTACTACTGCAGGATCATTTTATGAATTTCTATTAATCTTATTGTCTCTATCTCATGGTAATTAAGAATGTACAAATGGCAGAACAGTTAGCTCCCTGCAGATACTTAATATGTACAAATGGCAGAATAACTAGCTCCTGGTAGATACTTATATGAGCATCTTATTTTTTTTTATCTTCAAAAGAATGTTGAACTAGGAGTTACTGAATTACATGTTACGAGTGTTGATCAAATCCTTCTTACTCTGTATACTTTATTAATCCGGTAAAAGAGAATGAGTTAGGAATGAACTCTCTCAAACTCCCTCTAATAAACTCTCTCAAACTCCCTACACTCCCCTAAACTCCATGAACTCAAAAACACCAAACTATCCCAAACTCCCTACACTCTCTCAAAATCCCCAAGATTCAAAATACACTCAACTCCCCCCAACTCACTCGAGGACTAACCCCCTGTTAGTGTAGTTTACCAGATTCAAATTATTCGACAAATCCTAACTGTAAAACATTCTACGACAGACAAGATCTGTCGTTTTCCGCGAACACGAAGTGTCATAAAAACCTGATTTTGGACTAGTGCTAGCTTGTTTGTCAAGTTTAGTTGATCAAAACTATATACTTGAATTCTAGTCTACTTATAGCTATGTCTCGGATAAGGATAGAATGTGTAGTTAAGCTTTAGACTTCACGACGTTCACCAATTGAAGAAGAAGATCTACTGAGGAGCTTGGAGGAACTTCATCAACAAAAGGTATGTGGAGACTAAAACTTATCTATCACTCAGAAGTCTATTTTATTCCATCTTCTAATGAGACTAAGTCGTATAGCTATATAGACTTTTACATCATACACATTTGATATTTCGATCCGAGTTTATCTCGCTTATCTATTTCTCGAAATATGTGTTGGTAGCTTTTTGCTTTAGCTATGTTCATCATATTCTTGACGAATTTAGTTGGAAACAATTTATTTGTTGGAAACTAAATGTTAAGTCAAAAGATGATTATGTGAAAATTACCTTGAACATCTTATATGATTTGTGTGAGACAGTCATTTGATGTTAGCTTGGGAAGTTTCGTATTGATCATTCGATCACTTGAAAATTACTTGAAGCTAATGGTATGTGTGAGATTACCATTGTCGTATTCTAAGGATGTTTCAATAATTAAAATGAGAGTTTAGAACAATTACCCATGCCTGGATGCAACACGGTATGCATACCTAGTATGCGAACTGTTTTGTAATGATTCAGGTCCGGAACTCTTGTTTGCGTACCTAGTATGCGAACGGGTTTACCTGAGTTGGGTCTGGGACGGTTGCTCGCGAACCGGGTTTTCGAACGGCTTGACTAGGCCAAGGTCCAGAGTTGCTGTTCGCGTACCTAGTTTGCGAACACAATGGTTAAGTTTTAAAATTGGTTATGTATGATTTTCATACTCATTAACTAAAACATTTATGATTTAAGGAATGCAAATTAACTTTGCAAACCGTGGATTAATGTTCATGAATTGATTCTTGTATAAGTACTTTGTACGATTACGAATCAATTCGATTTTGTTTCAATTTGTTCATATATATTTATATGAGATAGTGAACAATTGAACAACTCTATTTGAAACACAATTAGATTCATTTGATTATCTTTCATGATTGATTGATCATCATATTTGATCTAGAAGTGTTGGATGAATATGGTTAAGACAAAAGTGTTCATATGGCTAACTTCGGTTAACTGTTATTGAGCCAACTCAATATACACGTTTAGGTACGGTTACCCATATCTAAATATAAGTATATTTCATTTGTGTGTAACAAGCTAAGACCATCTAACTGTGGAGATTAATTGCTTAATTTCTAAGCAGACTTAGCTTGAATCTTAAATTAGGATTTCATCCAACGGTGAATATTGAATGCTTTGTTACTAAGCTATCTTAGCTTTGATTATAACCAACCCTGATTTGAAAGACTATATAAGGGAAAACTCTAGCAACTGGAAAACCTAATCCCGACACTTTCCTGTGTCCTAGTTGCAAACTAGAGTCGATTCTCCTTTAACCTAGGTTTTTCCAAAACCATATTAGGTTAACGACTTGAAGACTTCATTTGGGATTTGTGAAGCCAGATCCAACTATTTTCTCTGTAGTTGCGTATTCTGATCTTACTTGTTCTATCGTATTGAGTTTTATTTTCTCTAAGGTTTACTCGAGATTTATCTCCGATAGGTAAGATATAAAAAGTAATCACAACAGTTCTTCGTCTCAGACTCTTGTGATTCCGCAATAACTTTTTCAGTTAATCAGTTGAGTTATTGTGAGGTGATTGATATTTCTAAGCTGCTCTTCGGGAGTATAAGACCAGATTATCAATTGGTTCCTGTTCACCTTGATTTATCAAAAGATGGAAAAAACCGAATAAAGAATAGACATATCTGTGGGAGACGGATTTGTTTATAATTCTTCGACTTTGGGTCGTAGCAACTCTTAGTTGTGGGTGAGATCATCTAAGGGAATCAAGTGCGCAGAATCCGGCGCGGTTCTAGAGGCGTAAGGAACGCGACCGTACCTTAATCGGTGTGAGACTTGGTTAGGGCTCAACTACATTCCAGACCGAAGTTAACTTGTAGTAGGCTAGTGTCTGTAGCGGCTTAATACAGTGTGGTTTTCAAAGCTGTACAAGGTCCCAGGGATTTTCTGTAATTGCGGTTTCCTCGTTAACAAAACTTATGGTGTCTGCGTTATTTCTTTTCCGCATTATATTTGTTTATATAGTTGAAATATCACAGGTTGTGCGTAGTTCAATCAGTTGATAAATCCGACCTTGTTTGTTGGATATAACTTGATTGGCACTTGGGCGTTGGTCTTTGGTACCGTCCAAGTTATTTCTCATATCAATCAGGCTCACGGATTTCTATCTGTTCGATTTGCTGATTGTATTGAGAAATAAAGATAAAGCTCTTTGATATATTTCTTGATTGAGTCTCACTTTTAAGTTATTGCTCTCGGAATTATATTGGAGTTTAGTCCATACAGATTTCCGAACGAATTATTGGGTGTGGTTGTTATACCCCCGCTTTTTCAACACTATCTTAAGTTGCTTCATCAGCTGTGAAGACTTTAAGCACTCAACTCATTTGGATAAGTTTTTGGATTTGAATCTAACATGTTTAGTTTCAAACCCTAACTTAATTTTATCTTCTTT
The DNA here is from genome assembly GCA_023531105.1 of Papaver atlanticum. Taxonomy (NCBI): domain Eukaryota; kingdom Viridiplantae; phylum Streptophyta; class Magnoliopsida; order Ranunculales; family Papaveraceae; genus Papaver; species Papaver atlanticum. Next base: position 267,362 of record JAJJMB010006035.1, on the reverse strand, counting down.
GATCTAGGTATTTTTCATTTTTCATTTTAGTTTATGATCTGGGTTTCCGCTAGATTAACACCATCTCAACTTGTAATCAGATTGATGAAAAAGACCAAGTACAACAATAAAGATTTTGGCAAAATCAGGAGAAAGATTACTACCGAAGACACAAGCAGCTACAATATTACCAAAGACACCAACAACAAGAGAAAGTTACAGAAGACTGATTTTGATAAAGTTCCCGACCAATCCAGATTGATTCATCACCATGATAACCGATTCAGGTTATAGTTGTTACATGTGTTGCTTATTTTACTGTTACTTTGAGAAAATCATTGACAAAAGGTTGGATTTTTGGATCCCTTTATGCCTATGTCATCCGTTTCATTATGATTTAAAAAAAAAATTTTGAGAAATGGTTGGATCCATGAATCCTAGCTCTTCTACTATTTGTAATTTTGCTATGTGATTTGGATGTTCTTTTGGTCCAAACTAAACCATTTAAACTGCTACTATTGAATCGGTCTAGAATGGTGCGATTTATTTTTCAGATGATGTCTTGTAACGATGTTGTTAAGTGGTTTGATTGTCAATGTTAACTCTTAGTATACTTAAAATTTCTTGTAAACTCTCGTGCCAGTCCTATAATCGTTACCGATTCCACATCGGAAAATTACGATCAATACATACGAGGCCTGATTCTTTTTTTTGGAAAGAAAAAAATGTGTAAATCCTAGTTACATATGGATGCACCACATACATAAACCAAACGTCCTATAAGGCCAAGCACTATGGCACCACATTTCCCTTCCCTATCCCCAATTTGTAGGGAAACACAAGTACTATGGTCTCCCATATCCATTCATAGTTTTACTCTTTCTTTTTCACTTTTAACTTTTTTATTTCTACTAAAACTCTTTATTTCCTATTATATCTTCATTTTTTTCTCTTCAATTTTTTTTTACCTATAAATAATAGTTATCTAAACCCGTGGAAATAAAATCTGGAAGAAAAAGAAAAACGGAAACTCACTATTTACACAAAAACTCAGTTTCCGTGCAGTGTAGAGAAAGGATAAAAACATACCGTAATGAGTTTGTCTTGTGACCCAAATCCCTTGTCTACAAATAGGGATAGAGGAAGGAAATGGAGTGCCATAGTGCTTCTTGGCCTAACTCATTTAAAATCTCTGCTTTACCCCAGGAAATACGAAACAACTGTCAGGGCAGCGTGAAAGAAAGTACCCGAAAACTGTCCGTCCGGGTCCTTCACCAGCACGGTACAAACTGAGCTAAATAATCACCATCACCACGCACTAGTACTCCAGATCTATCCATAATTCGCAACAAATTTGGCATCGAAATTAGTGAGTTGTAATCCCTCAAAAGAATAGAAAAAGTTAAAGAGCAGTGATACACGTAAAGTGAGTAAAAAGTGGTCACAGTTGGCCGTCGTTGAGCTAAGCCGTCATTAGGAGAAAAACATATTTTCTTCTTCCAAATCCAAATCCAAAGTCTTTTCCAGTAGCAAGTACCGGGTCGACTAGAGAATATCTCCAAAAAATATAACATAGTTTTTACGCCGGCTTGTCAAGCCTTGCACAACTTGCACTATGGCAAGCAAAAAACCCTCCTTTAAATATAACATATTTTCTTCTTCCATCATATCTCCAAAAAATATAATATGTTATATCTCCAAAAAATATTATTTAGCCTTGCACAAACTGAGCTAAATAATATGTTATATCTCCAAAAAATATAACATATTTTCTTCTTCCATCATTTATAAAACCCTCCTTTAAATATGAAAGGTTTCGTTATCTTGTGCACAAGATAACACCCGATTATTGTATTGGGATTGTGCAAAACCAATTAACAAAAATAAAAGAGATGTTTTGAACCTGCATTGGAGAATGAAATTTAACATAGATATACCAAACATGCATTTATTGAGAGTGAAGTTTTATAATATCCAATGCAAGTTAACACATTTCTCTCTTAGGCTAAATCCCATGGTCTTCTAATCTAGCAGTCCACATCAGCTAGGGCAACCTCCTAAGTCCTATGGGAGTGCTAATCTAGCAGCTAGATTAGCAGTCCACGCCGGCTGGGACCACTGCCCAGCGCTGGTTCAGCGCTTTAAATTTCAGCTGTTATATCAAATTTTGTGATTTTTGTGATCCGTGTGATTTTTGTGAGCGCTGAACCGTTCAGCGCTGAACCGTTCAGCGCTAAGGTCACTTTTTCAGTGCTGAATGATTCAGCGTTTCAATCTCGCTGCTAGTTGAACTGCGAGCACTTGTTAGGGGAAAGAAGTAGTGTTAAATTTTAGACCACACTATTTTTTTTGATTTGCAACACTTTTTGGCCAATCTAGCAGCTCAATCTAGCCATAGGGGTTAGTCTTATTTTTTTAATTGGTTTTGCACATTCCCAATGCAATGATTGAGTGTTATCTTATGCAAACCCAAAATATAAATAAATTAGCCCGAGAGAATTTTCTTCTTTCATTCTCTCTTTGCTTGACTTCCAAAGACCAAAACGAAAACTTCACTTTCTCTTTCTTCTTCTTCTTCTTCTTCTGTACAGGATAAAGAAAAAGAGTTTGCTGGATTTCTTTATGATTACAATCCATCATTTTAGTGTCAAATTTGTTAACTCGCCTCTATTTTTCATCTTGATCTTGACTGAGTTACACCAGTAAACAAAATGGGTTGTGCTGGATCATCTCAAGCTAAACAAGACGGTAATTACAATTTCATATCTCTCCTTCTTTCTATCTATCCATGTTTCTACCCTTACAGTCTGGGATACTTGGTTTTAGGTTTTCTCTGAAATTCTTGTTATGGTTATGAAATCTGGTTATTCAAGATTAGTGTTATTGATGCTAATTAGACAATTAGGTTAATTTTTTTTTCCCATTGTATAACATGCATGGATTTTAGGTTTGTTTAATGGATTTTGTACTGAACTGGTTTCTATAGATTGATTCTTTATTGTTCTTGAATGTGATGAGGTTTCAGTCTACATTTTTACATCGTTTTGTTTCTTGAACCAAACTATCATCCGATGCATAATGATTGGTCCTGTATTGTTATGTAAGTGATCAGAGTTTCTGATTTAGTTGATTAGGGATTCCATTAAGAGAATTCTCACATAAAAAATGATCAATTTATTAGCATTATTTTTATGTGCCACTAGTTGATTAGAGGATCCTAACCCTAGTTCAGAGGAGAATAGATAATTCTGATTCCGTTGGTCATTAATTTGATGAAAGATGTACTAACAATGGCTTATGGGTACTTCTAATGATATACATTCTATCTTAGCTAATTAAAGGAAATAAATAACTCCGAGTTTACAGGAATGGTTTCATTGGTCTGCATATAGTGCGTCCGCATTATTATAGCTGTTTTATTCTCTTGTTAAATTATCTTATACAAATCTTGTCTCCAAGTTCATTAATCTCGTGAGCTGTAGGCTGTAACATTTGTATGCTTATTCTTCTATTACATGATTATCATCATCCTCAACTTGAATCCTGTCCGATTAACAGAAAGTTAAGTTGGTATCAAAACCTAAACTGCGATGTTCTGCTTTCTCAAGCATGAAATAGCTTTTTGTGGAGGCTTTGTATGCATGGCGTGCTGGCGCCACCTATTTTCAAGTTAAACTTTTCATTGATGTACAGTGCTTTTGATGATCACAGAGGGTGTTAGAAAGATTCGCAAGCCAAAGCCTTGGAAGCATTCACAACCTATAACAATTGCACAACTTACTCAGATGCGTGATGAGTTCTGGGACACAGCTCCTCACTATGGGGGCCAGAAAGGTACGCGCTCTTTTTTAAACGTTCTAGTAGTTGGATTTTATTGTTGTGGATCATAATTGACAGTAGGCATGGTGATATTATCACTTGATGAAAAGGGGATTTCAATGTGTCCGTTAGTGATGTCTCGTGTTAGTACACAACACAAGTGAGAAGACCTATAAAATAGGAAGTTTTATTTTTTCTTTCAATTTCTCTTTCCTGTACTTTTTCTTAATTCATTAAGACGAAAGATCAGTAGTTACTAGTCAGACTTCAACATGATGATCCAGATATTCATTTTATCTTCTGTTATGAATGTGCAACAGCTTTCAAATTGTTTGGACGTCAGTGAAAGTGTAAGCATTGATCGTGTATTTACGTATGTCTCTTTATGTATGTGTAGGAGTGTACATGCCTTTCCAACATTTGTTTGCGCTTTAATGTTCTTGAGCTAAAAGTAGTTTTTAACAGCCACATGTGTTTTCACTCATTGCACGCCCTAGTTAGATCGATTTGCAGTTGGTTGTGTCTAGTCTACATATATAAAATTCCCTGGCATCAACTCTAATTCTAGTGGCGACCTTAGAGCTGTTGCATGACCAAACATGTTATATACTTCGCTTGAAATTGTTCACTTGTATTTTGGCATGCCACATGCTGGTTTTCACTGAAACCTACTGATTCACTGATAGAGTTAAGATGTAGTTCGGTATCCATGAATGATGGTTCTCTTCATTCCGAAAAGTTTTATCAATGGACATAGGCCTAATGGCTGTCAGCTTTGCTGTTATTTAGAGATTTGGGATGCTCTCCGAGGTGCAGCTGAAGCTGATGTGAGTCTTGCACAAGTGATTGTGGACAGTGCTGGTGTCATTGTTACAACTTCTGATTTAACAACCTGTTATGATGAAAGAGGTATTGTGTAAATCTTTCATAATCCTTTCATTTCTATTCTCAACTTTCTGCTCCTTCAAAACCGTTGTAATTCTGTACATAACCCAAAGAGATTTAATGCCTATTGCAGGTGCTAAGTATGAACTGCCGAAGTATGTTTTGAGTGAGCCATCCAATTTGATTCGGGAGAACTGAGAAAGATAATAAAAAGACATCATGCTTCAGTAAAAGATCATGTAAATCATGTAAATTGCTGCCATTCTGTTTTCATACCTTTTGCTGAAAGTGGCTATGAATATCTGTTTAGTACTTGCACTCCTTTGATAGTAATTCACATCTCAATATTGTGCGGGTAGTTATCTTTTAACATGGAATCAAGGAAAAGCAGGATCTATCTGTTCCTTGAGGTAACTAGATTTATGTTTCTTAAAAGAAAACATAGTAGTTTGTATACTATACTGAAAACATCAATGCAATCTCATTTACAAATTTTACAAGTTGTGTGTTGATACTCATTTGGCAGTACAACTGATATTTTTACTTGGACAAAAATGTTTGAATCTTGGATGAAGTTCCATTCAATCTCCCAATGCCTTTTAGTTTTTTGTAGTATCGGGGGGTGTGCATGTCTCTGGCAGCTGGACTGGTGTGCTTGTAAAGCTTTGATCAATAGGCCATGATAAAACATTGTGGGTATAAATTTCTTTATACTAGATTTGACTATTTGGCAGAAAATACCTTCATTGTAGGCAGTGTTTATGGTGGTGGTAGTCGGGCCGGTAATTGGGTGGTGTCTGTTGGTGGTTGGAGGTATTGTTTTCAATGTTCTGAAATTGCTCACATCCTCTACTTATTGATGTGCTTTGGTGGTATAACCGGGTACAAATTTCCCAGCGCTCAACTTTCTTGAGACTTCCCCTTCTTTCAGATAATATTACACCGAGAAGGGAAAATATGTTGCATCAACTGGTAGGCTAACCAGTTGGGAGGAGAAGTCCACCATTCACACTCTGGACCATTTTTATTCTATCTCTATTAGCAAGAGAAAAATGTCCACTCTTCCCTTGGATTTTTTACAATGGATTCTCGAAAGGGGAGTGATCCGAAATGTGGTTATCGACCTACTGTTATACCAACCAATTAGAACAAGCTAAGACGCTCCAAATTATTCATATATAAATCCCTCATGAAGAGTAAGAGTTCAGTATAAAGTTAACCAACACAGGTAGCAATATCACAAGATCCATAACTTGGTACCAGTAGTAGTGAAGTTGCGATATATTCTTGGCAGTTATGAACTTCCTCAGCTGGGCGATTACATTAGTAATGAGTAAAAGCCATTCTTTGAAATTCCACGTTTCTTAAAAGTGAGATAAGATCATCTGCATCTGGAGTAACATAGCTACTGCTCTGTCTATAGGAATTGGTATTGTTATTCATGTGCAAGTTATTATCTCTGTCCGGCTTGCTGAGTGCAGATCTGCATATTGGGCACTGACCATGACTCTTAACCCAAGTAATGATGCACTCTTCATGGAACATATGATTGCAAGGAGTGACCAACACCTCCGTATTCGGAACAAAGTCTTCTATACAGATCACACACCCTTTAATACTGTCATCATTCTCCTGCTCCTTGGAACTGAAAATACCACCACCAGTGTCTCTGTAGTATAAACACCATTTTCTTTTAGTAGGAGGATTGTAGATTATCTTCTTTAACTTATTTAGAGCTCGGTGTTGTTCTTCTTGAGTTATATTGGATTCTACTTGCTGTGGAGGGAGTTCCATGGGCCACTGGTTTACCGCCCCCATCGTGGGAGGGAAGTCTTGAATGAACTGTCTTAGCCTAGGATTTAGTGAATGTGCCATCTCTCCTGGTACCAAGATCACTCGCCTATGAGATGAGGAACCACTTGGAAACTGAAATGCCGCTCCATGTTGAAGAGAATGGTTAGAAAACAGCTTTTGTCCACAAAATCACTAAGGAAGATTAAAAGAGGGTCTTGTACACACGCTAAGTCCGTTTGTGATGGAAAATTTTCAAATTTACTATGTGGCACCTGTACTTCCTTCAGATGCGGAGGTTATATATGGATAGACAAGGAAAAGTTATCAAAATTTGGTCTATGTGATCAAAATTATCACCTGTGTAGTGTAAATACATGCAGTTCAGGGGTTAAAGAGATGATAACTCACCGCTGGCCCGTTAAGTGATGCTTGGAACATCCTGTTATTGTTAGACATACGGCTGCTCCCAGGACTCCAGTTTCTGGAATTGAATCTATTGTCCGAGCTACTCATTTTCTTTCTCAGGAGAGATGATCACCAGCAGCAGTATACCCGCTTAAATTACCACCAAATCACCAGCTTCATCATGGCCAGATATTCGACCTGTTCCAATGGAGTGGTGGTGGCGTTGTATAAAAGCCTTCACTTTATTCTTTTCTAGTTTCAGATTAAAGCGATTCTTTCCTTTTGCTTATTCCCTTTTGTGTGCGCATCATAAAGTGGAGATTCTTGTATACTCTTTGTTGGCCATGAAAATGATAACAAAAGAAGAAAGTAACCTAAAAATATTATCCAAGGAAGGAATCCAGTCATTGAATATGTCATCTCCATTAGACCATAAAAATCGAAAAAAGAATTTCAGTAACGGTAATAAAATAACCAACAAGAAAATCTGCTCATAGATTCATGTAACTTCTATACTATTTAGTTTCTCAAATTCATAATTTCGCATTTCTGCAAAGCGTTGAACTTTCACGACACTAAAAGGTTTAATCTAGTCATCAAAATCACATTGCCGAAATTCAATTTTACACCAGTAAGATTCTGATATACTAAACTAGACAACCTTGTCAAGCCTTTTTGAAAAAAGAAAGAATGTTGCCCTGTTTAGCATCCTTCACAGCACCCTTTCCAGTTTTCTTGACTCCAGCTTTGCTCACTGGATTAGATTGAGCATTACTTCCCAGCACAGGGGACTTCTTCGCAGCTAGAGGCCTGCAATTACAAAAGGCTGTTAGTCATCTAACAGAAACAATACAATCGTATCAAAAAAAAAAAAGGTCGAGATGTCTTTCGAATATGTATTACATTCATGTTAAATTTTCAGTTGCCAACATGTAGAAACTATATAACTGCTTCCAGAAACATAACTATTGTAATCTCAAAGAACCAAGGTTGAAACATACAGAAACACCTTGGAATTGTAAGGGGCAGACAAGCAATACAATAATGGGAACCGGAAAATTCATGTTAAATCTCAAGTTGTCAAGATATAGAAACCATATAGCTGCTTCCAGCAATTTAACTTTTGCAATCCTAAGAACCTAAAGTTAAACCATGCAGAAACAAACACCTCGGTGGCAGTACAATTAAGCTGTGTTGCAACGATACGGATATGGTATCAGATACAAGATACCAATACGCTACTATGACACACCAACTTGAAAAACTGAAATACGGCGATACCGCATACTCAATATTGATCAGTAGTTTAACATAAATATATTATGTATATAAGATAGAAACTTAACAAAATACATACATGTGTTTGCATGATTAAAATATAATTTGTATGATTAACCTCAGTGAAGAGAGAAAAAGTCTGGATAAGATGGAAGAAAGTCTAGAGCAAGATTAGTAGACAGATTCGGAACTAATATTTTGTCACTATAGTTAAAACTTCTCATAGAATCTAGTAAAATATCTAAATTTTCTAATATTTAGTCAAAGTTTTCTAACTGAGTTGTATCTTGAAGTATTGGGAGTATTAGTACGCGTATCCGTGTAAATACGTATCGATACAACTGATTATTTTTTTTAGGCGTATCGTTGTAACACAGCAATTAAGGGACCTGGAAACATAATTTCATTGACACCTAAAATAAAATGCAAATCTGGGGTACAAAAAATACAATGTCGCTCTCTAGTGAAGATTGGTATCCATGATCAAACGTAGGAGGTTCCAGGTCAAAAAGATGCATCTTTGGTGATTTCAGTCACACAGTTGCAGGGCCATCGAAACATTTGGACACTAAAATTCATGATAAAATACACTATTAACGCTTTAACATACCGAAACCTCATATCACAAGCCTTATGTTCCAAATTGCATGGAAAGAAGCATCCCGAATACGGCGCAATATAAGAAAGTTACCTTTAAAGGCAATAAATGAATGACGATGTATTTAGGAATAGAATAATGACCTGTTTTCGGGGCTAACAGTGGTTGTGCTCTTGTCGTTGCTCTTGGTATTCTTGTCCTCCCCCTCCCAAACCACCTCAGTCACTGACACAAAAATGAAAGAAATCGTATGCTCATCAGAACTTTTAAATACCAGTTAACCCAATAACTCTAAACCAAGTTTAATTTTGAATAGATCAGATAACATAAATCGGTCCTTTAAGTAACAGTTACACGCTTCTCAAGATCTTCGATGAGTTAGCCATATAGATGCATCTTGAGGAAGTCCAATATCCTCGTAGATATCTCAAGGAAGCACACCACGTATAAAAACTCAGCAGTAAATACAATATTACCATCATAAATCTCTTTTGAAAAAAAAAGTAAATTCTCATCATGAATCAAGTTAGAACAGAACTAAATCCCAAAAGCATAAGTGTCTTGATCCAAGATGACTTTAGTCTCACCTTCTCTTCCACGCTCGTCGATCCTTGTCTTAAGCACCTTTTTCCTTTTGGGTGAATTTGGAGTAGCTTTCGTTGCTGCATTCTTTTTATTTACACCATCTAAATCAATACAACTTTCAGTCTTGTTTGGAAATGAAATCCCAGTTGAACTGCTCTTGGTTATATTAGAATCATGCTTTGGAGGCACGCAAGAATCTCTTTCACCTGCTTTCTCTTGCTTAATCTCATTAAGGTCTTCTTTCTGCTCGTCAAAATCCAAATGGTTTTTCCCGAGAGCCAAGTTTGCAGTTTTTTTGAAATTTGAATCCAACTGCTTTCTCGGCGGATCCGGAGAAGCTAGATTGACAGCATCTTCACAATCCTCTTCATCAGAGTAATCAAGCACAACCCGTCTTTTTCTGCTGCGTTCCCCGTTAGAGGATCGCCTACGGTTCACAATTTGATCATCATCATCATCACTGCTTATAGCTTCAACTGCTTCACGAGGACGTACTTGAGCTTCTGAGGTAACTAAGTTTCAAATCCAGGCAGAGTCAGCAAAAAGTTAGGGACCATAAGAAGGAAAACTAATTACACATTACCTGATGAAAATTTTACACATTACCAGATGAAAATTTTAAATGAACAGAAACAAGCTTTAAGACTGCAGACTACAAAAGGATATAAGCATGTTGGCATATACATGTGGATACATGATTCAAGCCTAAACCCACCTACAGGACATGCAACAGCTTCATCAGTTGAAGGTGGTGAGCAGGGTTTTGATTTTGCACGTCCCCACAAATTAGCTAATGATCCACCAGATCCTGAAGAGGTTTTCTCACTCTGACTTTTCGTTTTATTAGCAGGAGGTACAACTTCTTTTTCTCTGCCTGAATCAGTTTTGCCAGCCAGAATATTGACGCTTGACCCAGTATTTTTAACTTCTACGACTGATGCCACGACACTAGAAGACTGTCCAGTTTTCAGGGTTTCTTGCTTTACTAGCTGTAATTTTGAAGAGCTTATAGTTTGGTTTGATGTATTACTCCTGGCTGGTACTGTAACTGGTGCTCTCTTGGGCTGTGGGGGAGCAACACCTATAGATGATTCATTAAAATTGCGCTTGACATAGGAGTTCAAAACACCACAGAACCTGAAGAGATATAGAGTTGTAGTCATCAGGATTATAGGTGTCATGTTAGTAGAGTTAATGCGATACGGGAGCAACATAATTTTTAATTATCAAAGCATGCAAATAAAAACTTGCAGTGATCTAATCTTTAGCTTAGTGATTTTTAATGAACAATATATATATATAAAGAGAACCAAAGATAAGACAATTTTAGGGTTGCAAAGACAACCTATCACCATTACAACTAAAATAACAGGCAACATCAGTCACAATTAAAAATATAGGGTGTGTAAACAGAACCTATGACCATTACAAATACAAGCAACAACCTGTCACCGCTCTGACTAGCCTTTTTGGTTTTCTAAAGGCATGAGGAAGTTTTGAACAACGGTACTAATAATTCAGGAACTCAACGACAAAAGCAAAATGAAAAGTTCTGATTGTTTCCTAACCCTGAATTAACTTCAGTAAATGAGAATCTTTGTTCCGATAAAAGAAAAAGGAATATTCAAGAATCCAACTTAAGATGTAGGGTTCTGACAGCGGGTTCCTGATAACGTGCAGAATTATGAAAACAACAATAGGGATGAAAGTGATACCTGTTGTCTCTCAAACAATTTTCTGCAGAGTTGGGTTGATCAAAGAGCTCTTCTGACTGTATAAATTCTGCACTCCAAATCGCAGCAGGGTCTTTTGGAATGCATGCTTGCACGCTATAGACCTGAACTGAATAATTATCTTCAAACTCATCTTTGATGTCTGCAATAGATGTTAACGAAAACATGCATAACTGAAGGCCCAAGTAAATAAACCACAAATTGCTTTTTCAACAGGAGTATGTAACCTTTTAAAAGTACCCTAGATTATCAATAATTTCTAGATGCAATGTATAATTATCCTTATGCAAGTTTCTGAGGAGTTAAGAAAATCCTAAGCAGAAATCAGAAGAGCTCTATATTATTTGTAATTGCTTCAATATGGATTCCTACAAAAAAATGAGATAAATAGTTGACTTCTTATGTTGTTCTAAGCACATGACTATGTTCCCAAAGTAGCAGATTCTCTGACCTGAAAGTTTGGGTGCAGAAACAAGCTTTATACGGTAAACTGTAGGATTTTTCTTTAACCAGCCAGACAAAGTGTAAATTACTTCCATCTCATTTCCATGCTTTTCAGCGAACTCCTGAAGCAACCTAAATATAACAAGCAGTATAAGTAGCTGAACAAAAATAACGTAAACTGAGATGAAATCTGATAATGAAATCAGTTCTTACCTCTTTGCATCATTGGATGATACTGAAAAATTTCGACTAAGCCACTTGTACGACACCTGACCATGCAACTCATATCTTAGTTAACAAAATGATGCTAAATACCTACGAGCCCATATAGCGAAATTTCCAACAAATGATGCTTCACAACAGCATAGGAGGATTACTGATGAAAGAAACACAAAATCTCATGTAAAATCCCAAGGAATGAGTCATACATATGACATTTAATAGAGAATCAAAGAGAAATGTTTTATAGAGTTATGTTTTGATAGGATACAGAAATTTTATATAGGAATTCATTGTTAAGATAATCAAAGTCCCAAATATACTGAGTCAACCATAGAGAATTTTTATGACGTCTTCAACACAGTGCTGTATCAGCCTATTCGTTCAGTATTGTGATTATAACTACCCATCATTGGCTAATTAACCAAACTTTCAAAATCATATTCAGAAACTATTGTTCATAAACTTATAATACTGCCATTTGAAACCCTAATTTGATTGACATGCCCAAATAAATGATGACACCAAGATCCATCGATGTAATAACAGTGATGAGACAAAATTAGTTCATCTTAAACTGTATTCCTTGAAAGATATCATCAATTTAGTTATTTGCCCTAAATTTCTCCTCTATAAAAACCCTACAACAACAAGTTGTTCAGAATCCTAAAATAATTTATAAATCCACAAAATTCGCACAGAAATGATTCTGCGGCACGATCAGTATACTTAATTTAAACTTTAACATCTAACCAACAAAAAAAAAAAAAAAAAAAAAAAAAAACTTTGATAATAATATATAACCCTTAAAAGATATTGAAGATTTTGTATTTTTACCACTTGAAGTTTATCAGAAACAAGAGCTTTGATCTCACTAAGAACATCTAGGGTTTCTCCACCCATCATCTTCCTCGACAATCAGCTAGTGATCTTCAACTGATGCTACCAAAAATGTTGCCGCGCAAAAGGAGAGCCCACAATTTAATGGGATTATCTTTCCCGCCTTTTTCTGAGATTTGGGGATTTATTCGGTGACCTTTTTTTTTTTCCTTTTCCTTCCTTTTTTTTTTTTTCTTTTTTTTTCTTCTAATAATAAAACAACATTATGCTTCAAAAAAATTTTATAAAAAAATTTAAAAAATTATTTTTTTCATAAAGCTTCAGAGAATTATCTTTGTCACATCGTGACATATTTAAAGGAGTTTTACGTGCACCCTCACCAAACCAGGGGTGCACATTCCTTCGTCCATGATTGGCTTATATCTAACTGTAATTTATAATTTTTGTATTATAATATGGGGAATCGGATTGCATCTCTTCTTTCTTGAATTTAATTTTTCACATTTCTGAATTTTTCTTCATGGGGACCCAACCCATGAAAATAGTAAACTTCAATCCCTTCCGGCATATTAGCGTCGGCTAGTGAAACAATCGAACTCGTCCAATCCTACCACCCGTTGGAACCAGTGTAGTCGATCTCGGCCTTCTCGGCCGAGATTTTGGCGATTTTCTCGGTTTCGGTTAGGAGTCAAACGATATCTTCAATTCCGGCTAAACGAGATGTTGGCGAAAAAATCGCCTAACTCGGCCGATTTTTCACTCCGGTATACTGCCCTAAAGTGTGATGTAGATGAAAAATCTAAAACTGTTTGATAAAGAAGAAGATAATAATTACACAGGTGATGTTACGTTCTTAAACGGGTGTTAATACATCAAGTAGGTAAAGAAAAGATAAGAGGGAAGAAGAAATCTGTTATGATCATGATCAGAGGGAAGAAGAAGTCTGTAAGAAAGATCATACATGAAATCTGTTATGATCATGATCAGAGGGGAAAAGAAGTCCGGTAAGAAAGATCTTACATGTGGAAGTATGAAACACAACAGAAGAAGGAGAAAAAAGCTTGCCTTTCGCGTACGTGTTTAATATGTAACCAAGTCCAAGTTTAAAAAGTCAACACTATTAACCGCTTTTTTTTTAGTTATCCACGTAGCTACAATTTGTTTGTTTCCTTTTTAACTTGTGTTGGTGCACCAAAACCTATCGAGTATGGAGTATCTATGCTTGCTGCTAGCGGTCATTCTGGGTCTCCCTACCTTTCTTGGTGTGTTGATCTTGTTTTGCACTGATAGATGGTGTGTTGTGCAATTGATGATCTTTATCCCATCATAATTGATGAAATATGTGAAAATGTTTGCTATAAAAAATTAGAGGTGTAAAATTTTAAACCAGAATTGTACCGAGATTTGGAACCGAAATCTCCCTGATACAAAGTTGTATCAGTGTCTCCCTCGAGGCCGAGACAAACCGAAATCCGATATTAACTACATTGGTTGGAACGTGATAACGTATGTTGTTTCGTTCGGGAAAGAAAAATGATAAATTAATCATACTAAATATCAATAAGAATCAACCTGATTAAACTAAGTTTTGAAAAAGAGAAAATGGATACTAATTACCGATAAATGGAAAAACGATTTCACAATCTTATTCAAGCACAATCAAGGGAATTAATTAGGCCGATCATTCGCGAAGGAGGACTCTATATAAAATGACTTTATGTCAATGTGAAGCATGACTTTTTTTTTCTCCAATTTAACACAAAAAGATTGGATTTGGGTGGTTTGGTGTCATACCCTGTAAATTTCCAAATTGTCCCTCCCTTTTAGTCCAATTACTATAACTCCTTATGTATCCTATTTTTTAGGGGTATAATTGGCAACCAAACTTTAATATAACATATCTAAAAATCCGTGACTGGGAATTTTACAAATTTTATCTCGTTGGAATGGTTTTAAAAAAATCTACGCAACAAGTACAAACCACGTTATCAAATTTATAGCTTTTACGAAAAATTCGGAAGTGTTTATCATTTTAGGACAATTTTCGAAAATTAAATATATATCCATTATGCAAACCACCACAAAGGATACATAATATTTTATGTAGCCATATTTTGGTTTATGCATCAACTAATTTTCCGTTGCAACTAATAAAACGATGTACTCCCTCCGTTTCAAGAAAAGTGATACTTTCACTATAGGCACAATTTTCGATGCATATGCATAACACATTATGCAGTCATATTTTGGTTTATGCATCGGGTAATTTCCTGTTTCAGAAAAAATGATACTCGCGCCGTGTCAGGAAAAATGATACTTTCACGTCGTGTCAGGAAAAATGATACTTTCGTGTCGATTTCTTCGGTCGGCCGTCCCACCGTGGAAACGGTCATCTAGTAAATTGATAAGTTTCAGAAAACCAAAATGTTAAGTTTTCATGAGATTCTAATCTAACCCTATTAAACTGGGAATAACCTTTAAGATTTAAACTTATTTGTTGTTTGCATAATTATCTTCTGAGACTCACGTCCATTCTCTTGAACAAGCAACGCAGGGAAACGAAACAGTGCGTACTAGTAATCCACTCATGATATGATGCATATCAGGGAATTCCTTAGGTAAACCATCCATTAAGATCGACATCATATAATGAAGAGAAGAACGATTTCATACGAAGAAAAAAAAGAAAGATGTAACTTTAATAATTATATGGTTTTGTTTCTGATGTTTTATATTATATGTTTCTCCAGTTCCCCATGTCATGGGTTGTATAAATTTTAAAATACGAAATTATAAACTATGGATAGATATAAAACCAATGGTGGAGGGAGGAACGTGCACCCCTGGTTTAGAGGGGGTGCACATAGATGGACTATTTAAAGTAGTGAAGTTTGAAATTGTAGAGCTCTTAATACCTTTATAAAGAGTATCTATTATCTTTTGTAGTATATAAGATAGGGAAAGAGAACGAGAAGGATTCTATATTGATCAGAGTTCTATTGGTTACAAGAATATAAAACATAATACATATATATACACTGAGAGGGGAAACCAAAAGACATCCGTTTTTGGACCGCACATCTATGGGCATGGGCCCTGTAACACTCCCCCTTGTGCGGTTCAATAACAAAACTTTAAACATAGTGCTTCATATATAGTGCCTTGAATGTAATTCTTCAAATGTCGTTATCTCCTTGATGACTTGTGACGAAATCAATCGCCTTACTAAAACTTTGACAAGGAAAAATCCAGTGGGATTAAAACTTGGTACAACTCTTCACATGTTGTCTCGTACTTTACATGTAGTTCATCACATGCAATATGATCTTCAAAGATCGATAAGTCTAAGTTAATTGCCTCGTCAAAACTTCGCCAGGAAAACCCAGAGGGAAAAAACCTGAACTAAAGAAAAGGAGTACAATATTAAGCAAACTTAGAACATAGTTGGACTTGAATATGTTGCCTCATTAAAACCTTGACAAGGAAAAATCCAGTGGGAAAAAACCTTGACGAAGGGAAAAGAGTACAACATGACAGATACAAGTAAAGGTGATCCCTTGCAGATGATCACTTTGCTCTGTTGATGTTGACTAGTTACTTCACAACTCTTAAGGCAGAAAATCCTCGTAGTAAAGACAATAGCCTTAGCTGGGAAATTACATTCCCGGTGTTTGTTGTTGTTTCATTAAAAACCCTGCCGAGTAACAAAACCCTGTGAGAAAAAGCAACCTTGGTGAAGGAAAATAGTACAACACACTATTAGATGCTCCCCCTGATGTCAGATAATTTTCATTAGTCTAATGCAGTCAAAAGGAGTTTATCACACTTTACTTTGGTGACTTGAATGTTTATAAGACTATGTTGTTGATTCTGGAAGTTACGTTGCTTAACATACTATCACGTTTCATTTCTTTGATTATGATATTTTCAGTAATATCAACGCGATCTTTATGTCTTCAACGTTCAACATACTTGATGTTTTTAGTGTTGTCTCGCTAAAAACCTTGTCGAGTAACAAAACCCTTTGGGAAAAACTATTCTCGATCGAAGGGAAAAAGAGTACAACACATCTTCAATTTCGAAGTAAAATATGTCGACATCATATCCCTGGATCCTCCCCCTGATGTCGGCATCTCCCCCTGATTACTTTCACAGTTGTTCCAGAAAGTTCCTTTAGTCATGTAGTTTTCGAACTGAATATCGGTAATGACTTAGAAAATAGTCTACCATATCTCCCCCTGATTACTTTCGTTGGAGAATAGATTATTGTTCTTTCATAATCAACAACCTTTGGATTGCACTTTCGTTAGCATTCCTTTTTATGTCTTTGCAGGGATAATACAAATTTATGTCAATGGTTAGTTTTAAGTATATGATTACATTCACTATACCATTCCAATGACGTTGCGTTGGCGCTGAGCTATATCTAGCTAACAAGTTCACTTAGGATGTAACATTTGGTCGAGTATATTATGCTAAGTACAATAATGCGTCTATTATACTTAGATAAGGAAAGTTCATCTCCCGACACAACTTCGTCATCTTCCTTTAGACGAATTGGTCATTTATGTACATATGAAACTCGACTAATCATGGGAGTGCTAGCAGGATGCATGTCCTTGTTAAATTTCCTGGAAATGGACATATGCAAACTGGTGGAATAATATACCACAAGCTCGGTCATCTAGTTGTGAACATAGATAAGATCGATATTTCCCAGGATTTTCATCTCTAATTCAGATTTTAAATAACTTGTAAGATCTCTTATTCCATTAAGAGTACTTATCATGTTCATACCGTCGACATAAATAGCTATAATTCTGAATCAGGAACTTATTTAATACGCATGGCATAAAACCGTACCTGTTTATCCCTTCCCAATCAAATAGTCACTTAGACGGGTATACAACATCCGCCTGATTGTTTAGATCAGTAAGTGAGTGTTCTAGTATAACTGCAAACACACTCCGTGGTTTAGAGTCATTCGACTTGGGAAACAAAAGGCCATCATGCACTTTTGAAAATATCTTTGAGTCTAATTCTCCAGATATATAACCACATCTACAATGTTTCAAGTTCTTTGGAAACTACTGATGTGATTTTATGTTGTTGTAAAAAGTGATAAGTAGAGTTCGTTCAACTCGGACTTGTGAAGACTTGATTCTGGACTTATATTCCGATTAAAATAGCAAATAAACAAAGATGATATCAATATTACGAGAGACTGGGACTTAGGATTCCACCAAAATTCACAATCAATTGGTTCATACGATGATTCATAACAATACTAGCTCTTTTATAGACTCTATTCCTTTGCCAAGAGTAGATTTTATAAAGCATTAGATGTAAATCATAAGCATAGTGCATCAAAAGTTCTTAGACTAAGCATACACTATCAAACAAAATCACAAATAATCAACGAAAATCATAAATCGATTGAAAAGCAATGCAAAAAGTCATAAGAATCAATTATAATTGCCATCAATTGTGAAACATGGCTTCCTCCGTTATCCCAGTGTTGGGGTTTAGCTCCTCATGGTAAAAACATGCTCAAAAGATTGATTCATGGCTCAAAAAGTGTTTTTATTGAAGAGAAATAATAATACAGCGAATCTGCAACGCTTTTCTGGCGTTACAGAAATCACCGATACAACTGAAGTGCTGTTAATAAACGATAAATCAGTTCTGTAGTTGAATATAAGACTGCTTCTGCGACGGTCCGGTGTGGGTCGAAGTTCTTCGTGTTCTTCAGCAGCAGCAGCAGCGGGTTTCCTGCAACTTTGATTTTTCGGCTCTGTGGTGTTCTAAACTTCCCCTAACTTTCGACACCTCTTCTATATGACCCAAACAATCTATTTATATCAAAAATACCGATTAAATCTCTCCTGAATCTTCCAAAATCTCTTCCTTTCTCTTCACGGCAAAGTTGCAGCAATTTCTTGTTTTAGGATTTCCACGCGTTTCTGAGCTTTCCTTTTGATTCTAAACTCTTCCTTAGATAGATATCAAGCTTTGGGAAGGTTTATAGCACTTTAATCTCTCTAAAATTTCCTAAAATCGGTCACACATGTGACTTTCCATATTTTGCTGTTGAGATAAAATCCATCGATTGAGCCCAGTTTAATCGATTTCAACACCCATGTTAAATTCCTAAACCCATAAGGAGTCTACCCTATGAAAATCAGAGGTTTAATCGACCTTAAACTCCTCCAAATCACTACCACCAAAACTGCCAGAAACGTGTATATATTTTGGTTTTGGTTTCCCGCCAAACTTTAGAATTTGAACGTGAAGGAGGTGTCCCCCTATCCAATCCCGGTTTGTGCTTAGCAGCTGCTTGGAAATGGGTTACCCCTTATCCAAAATGAGCGTCCGAATAGCAAATGTCCTCCCAGGTGCCTTTAACAACTTTTCGAGCCAATTTCGCCGTAAAAGCCTATTTCTCCAAAAACACCTACAAAGGGATAAAATACCAAAATAAGTACAAAAATGGGTACTAACAATATACATAATAGAGATGAAAATAGACACATAAATGCGTCTATCAACTACCAACGAAACTACATTGTGATGTTCAAAAGAGTATGCGATCCAAGGGTTTGTGAGAAACCTCGCGCCACAAGGTGATTCTTTATACTTTAAGACCTCATTCTTCTCACTTCACTTTGTGACAAATAACCACATATGTCCAACAGGATTTACACTAGGTTGGTTAGCACTACCACACCAAATACCTGTATATTTGTCAAAGAACTAAGTTCTACCTGGATTGCGTTGGCCAAATATGCTATTTATTTGAAATTAATCAAAATAAAGCATGGTTCGATCTCATTGTGCTCTACTTCTGGAGCAACTATTTATGGATTATATCATCACTATGCACGCATGATCCTTCCATTGACTCATGTGCATTCTCATAATCCGTCAGGATTTCATTGTTCTCTAGAATCATTTAAAACATCAGAGCGTCCTCCAGTTTGATTCATGGCCATATTCAGAGACAATCTTATGAGATGATTTCTGATGATATAAATAAGTTGTGCCTTCCTCACCTACTTCCTTTCTAGGTGAGGATTGATCGAACCAAGTGGTCTCTCCAACTTCCTTTATGGAGCCACGGCCTCAACCACACTTCCACTAAGCGTAGTTGCAACACCTTAGTCTATGGTGTATATCCCTTATTGAGGATTTGTAACCTTGCAGGTAGGTTTGTAGCTGGTATGTGTGATCTCATCACTTTAGCGACATCAATGTACATTCTGAAAATCGATTATTCTTTTACTTCACATTTACATTTGTGGAGTACAAGAATCAATATGAGACATAGTGGGAACACACCACGACAATTCCTGTCGTTCCTTTAGAAAATACTTTTTCTTATCTCCCCCTAACGACGGGAAGACTGTCTCATTAAAGTGATAACCCGCAAATCTAGCGGTAAGAGATCTCCTGCCAAAGGTTTTAAAATGCAGATAATTGTTGAGAGTAAATATCCAACAAAATTACTTAATCATTTTCGTGACCCATCATAGTACGATGTGGACTCGTAATGACACATATACAGTGCAACCAAAAATGCATAAGAGCACAAATGTCAGGCTTAAATTCAGTTACCAACTGGTGCGCAGAAAAGGTTGACTAATATTGGGTTCTAAAACGAATTCAGTAAAGATGCGCGTAATATTGCATATCCCCAAAGCAATAAAGGTAGGGTAAGCATAACCTATTCCTTAGACACCATCTGTAACCTTTGATGGTAGCCTCTGCGAGACCATTGGGTATGAGATACTCTATATTGAGCCTATTAAACATGCAATATTCATCAAGTCCTTTTGATGTAAATTCTCTAGCATTAACAAGGGTGGTGAGCCTTTTCACTTTGCATTGGGTAGTATGTGCTAGGAGTTTTACAAAAATTAAAAGCATCATTTGTTATGAGCAATAACTGATTCAATGCGTCGAATCATCCACCAGAGCCATCAATCACTTGAATGGTCCGCATTCTGCATAGATATATGTTCACTAACAATACTTTATTTCTTTGAAGAGTGAGTTACCATTTGCATCTAAGTAAAATAGGATGGTCTCAATCATGTTTTACTAAAGAAAGACTTTGTAAGATGAGTGATGTGCTTTCTTACTCTAAAGCATAATGGGGAGAGGCAGTGCAAATCTAGTAACTTTAGAAATCAATGATAATGATAGATGTCGTAACTTCGCATTCTATTAGTTCATTGTCTTGTACACTCAAAGGAAGTGATTTCCGTGTTAGTACTTTCAAAACGGAACATCGTGTCACAACCAATTTGCCTTATGGTTATGTCAAAGTCTTTATGAATCAATCCAAATCAATTCATTGTTGGGGTTAATATGGATTCAGCAATTCAAGTTCCAGTGATTTACAATTCACTAGATTGACACATTAATTTTCTAAGAATATGCTTCCTTCCATATTCATTAGAAATAATTTATAGATGCAATCAAATCCATTCTCACTGTAAATTTCCAAAAAGGTAGGTAATAGTTCACGCATGAACACCCTTTGCACTTAGGAAGATGTGATTAGCCCTTAGTACATACAGAGCTTAGACATTGAGTCTTGAGAGATTTTATAAGTGGTGTGGCCTTATTACATAACAAAAGTCGGATTCAACTCAATTACTTTAGAGTGATATATGTTACGTTTCATCCAGATATATCTCAAGTGCTTTGGAGAATTTATTTTCGTAGGAATGATGTACTTTTCATTCCATAAGCGCATACATCTGATCTAGTTCAATTAAATAGTCAATTAGCCAAGCAAAGTTTTTGTTGCCATTAAAGTTGATGTGAAAATTGGCTGCTACTATGTTACATGCATTACATTGCTTGTACCAACATAAATAACTAGGTGCTTCCAACTCCTTCATTTTCGATGGGAGCTAATCCCATGCTCGGTTCATACTTGGTATTATCACTATCATAAACAAAAGTACAACTTTGTCTCATGATATATATGTCCCTTTTCACATGCTTTATATGGGTCGGTACGTCTAACCCTCATTACTTTGGGGTCCTTTCCATTTCCAATTTTGCTACATTTAACTTAATTTGAGAAATTTCTTTATCTCAACAG
The DNA here is from genome assembly GCA_023531105.1 of Papaver atlanticum. Taxonomy (NCBI): domain Eukaryota; kingdom Viridiplantae; phylum Streptophyta; class Magnoliopsida; order Ranunculales; family Papaveraceae; genus Papaver; species Papaver atlanticum. The sequence goes on along the minus strand of JAJJMB010006035.1, from coordinate 245,668 downwards.
GACAAAAGAATCGCACTATATATGTCAACCACTTACTTTAGGTTGAATATATTACTAAAGATAGTTATTTTGTTGTCATACTTCAACATATACTGGTTCGTTAGTATCATGGATGAAGTAGGGAAATGGAAAATTTCTGACTCATATCATCTTTTGTGAGTTCTTCCACAAAAATTGGAATACATGTGATTTTATTTATCTTTTGAAACTACTGACAGATTAATAGTCAAGCAAGTGGATTACATTCCACGGAACATTCAAATTTGGGGAAGAAAATTTATAGTACGCAATAATGGTGTTCAAGTACTTCTAAACCCCAAATAAATATAATTGAATCGAGTTGATACAACCAATTGAACAAAAGACCCCATTCAACTATAGCCAATTTCATATTCAAGAGAACAAAATAGCATTAAGACCAAAATTCTTAATGATCGAGGTCAACAATCATAATTTAAATTGACCGTTGATGTGGAATTATCTTAAGAAAAAAATAAACAAGACTAGGCATGTTCTAAAAACAAATAAATAAGCCTAGCAAGCACTCAACGTAAAAACCCACATTATAATTATAGTTACATACCTCGGTTTTTGGTTCCAGCGGCATATAGGCAAAACCGGAACAACCTAAAACCAAGCTGCAACAGGACACCGGAACCAAAGCTGGAACAGGACCGGAGTGTCCCAGACCGGGGATGGAACTGGACCGAACCGGGGGCTTTTCATTTTCCACAAACAGACGACATCTCTTTTTCGTTCACCAGAAACTCTTCTGACGACATCTCTTCTTCGTTCACCAGAAACTCTTCTTCGTTCGCACATGAGACATAACTAGAATGAAACCCTTTTTCGTTCGCACAGGAGACATAACTACAATGAAGGATTGCGTGATGATTAATCAAATCAAGATTACAAATCAAGATCCCCAAATCCCTAATTACATACGACCTAAACTTCCATTTGCAAGCTTCTCATGATGGTTAATAAAAAAATCTCCTTCGATTAATGAGAACCCAAAAGGAAAAAAAATAATTCTTTAGCGATAGGGAAGAGCTTGTGCCTGATAACGTTTTGTAGTATATAAGATAGGGAAAGAGAACGAGAAGGATTATATATTGATCAGAGTTCTATTGGTTACAGGGATATAATACATATATATACACTGAGAGGGGAAACCAAAAGACATCCGTTTTTGGACCACACATCTATGGGCATGGGCCCTGTAACATTATCCCTATATTATCTCTACTAAGAAAATAGGAAACGCAATTCCTTAAATAGCCATACATGTCTTGACAAACTCTCATTATTTTCTTTCCTTTCCATCCTAAGTTCATATTGAAATCTTTAAGTGGTTGAATCACAAAAATGCAGTCGCCAACAAATATGATATCATAAGTAACTTTTAACATCAAAGCTCATCCAATTGCATCCTTGAGAGAAATGCATTCTGCCTCCCCAGGTCCAGTAGTTAAACCAGACGATGCTCTTGCATGCTGACATTCTACATTATCGTCCATGAGGATTGAGGCAGTTTCGTATCTACCTGTCAAATGATCAAAAGATGCATCTATTAGTATAATTTTCTTATTCTTTTCAAACAAACTCTGCAAATCAGTGCGATTATCCGCAGCAGGCATCTTGCCAATTGATAATCCTTTTTTTCTTCAATGTAAGATAACTGGAAGAAAATATCTTTAAAAAGCATAGTTGGATTAGGTCTAAGTTTCTTAAATATAGCATTGCATTTATGTTTCCAAACAAACCACATAGCATATGATGCTTTTCTTACCAAACTTCCATTATAGTTATGAAAAGGATAATCAATCCTTCCTTGCACAGAAGTATAGTTAGATCCTGCAAGTAAAGGAGTTAAACCAAGTGCAAAACACACAGCAGTAACAAAGGAACATTTTATAAAAAGCTGGATTGCATCTTCATTTTGACTGCAAGTGCAGAAACAACATGAGGGAGAAGCTTTCTTGGTAAATCTTGCTAGTCTACTATTGAAAGGCAAAGCATCAGAATAAAGTTTCCAAATGAATAACTGTACTTCAGGTTGACGCTTTAATTTCCAAAAAAAAATCCAAATTGGGTTTGGATCACCTAATTTCTTAGTCAATACCATGTATACATATTTAGCACTAGGTACACCATCTTTAGTATGCAACCATTTAAGCTCATAAACTTCTGCATTAGGCACAGGTAAAGTAAGAATCTTATGAACAACATCTGGTGTAAAATAGGAATTTAGAATATTAATATCCCATTACCCATTACCTGTAATTAAATCCTTAATCTTCATAGGTGTTTCATTTTCTATAACAGTTGGATGTATAGGGAATTATGTATTTGGGATCCATCTCTCACACCAAATGTCTAAGAATGCAAAGACACATCCCAAATACAATTTTCTCTTAAAATTTTCTTACTTGTTCTGATACTAGACCAGATCCAAGAAATGGTAGTTCTCTTAGATTTTAAAAGAGGGTTAGTGTTTTTAAAATATTTTGAATTTAACACCTTGACCCACGGAACATTAGGATTAGAACTAACCCTCCAAGCAAGTTAAGTAAGCATAAAAATATTGATTTTTTTTTTTTTTAATTTCTAAGTCCCAACCCCCCTGGGACTTAGGAATACAAATAAATTTCCAATCTTTGATATAAACCCGATTTTTAGATCAGATTTGTTCCACCATAAATCTCTTTGTAGCCTATCCATTTTAGCCAAAATTTTGTTAGGAAATTCAATGCAACTCATTTCAAAAGTTGGAAAAACGGAAGTAACAAAATTGATTAAAGTGGTACTTCTCGCTTGAGATAAAAGCTTTAATATCCATCCTCTAAGTCTAGCATAGGTTATTTCATGTAAAGGATCAAAGTTTAAAGTTTTTGCTATATGGAAAAACAATGTCATCCTTAGAGATTCTTTTAACTTTCAAAACATTTGCAATTAATTTACAATGTTTATGATGAACTTTGGAGGGAAATATATATCAGAATTTTGAAAGTTTATGGCTTGACCACTAGAAGTGAAAAAAATATTAAAACTTCAAGCAAATGCCTTACCTGAGTGATGTTAGCCTTTGTTAGGGTACCGACCCTAACTCGCCATAAGCCCATGGGTAGAACTCAACTCTAAAACCGGTCTACAAGTTGAGGGATCCCATTGACTTATAAACTA
>JAJJMB010006035.1:114910-242472 GCA_023531105.1 Papaver atlanticum | reverse complement strand
TCTAAAACCGGTCTACAAGTTGAGGGATCCCATTGACTTATAAACTACTCAATTAAGCCCTATCTAACCAATGTGGAACTAGGTGGGACTAGGGTCCCAACAGCCTTACCAAAAACAAAGCAATCATCTGCGAACAACAGATGAGTGATTGGTGACCTTCAATCTTACCATCAACTTCAAATTTAGCAAGTAACCTAGAAAGACCCTCCAAACATAGGATAAATAGATATGGGGACACTGGGTCCCCTTGTCTAGTCCCTCTTGTTGGATTAAAAACAAGCCCGGGAGAGCCATTTTTCAAAACAAAAAAACTCACAGTATAGATACATTCAAAAATCAAATCACAAAAAGAATAATTAAAACCAAAACTTTTTAGCATGAAAACTACAAAGTCCCATTATAGTATATCAAAGGCTTTTGATAAGTCTAGTTTAAGAGCAGAAGAACCATGCTTAAGTTATCTGGTTTTTATAGAATGTAAAAGCTTATGAGCTACTATTATGTTATCCGTAATTTGCCTTTTTGAAATGAAAGCAGACTGATTTTGACTTATCAGCCTATCCAACGTTGGTTTAATCCTATTAGTTTAGATTTTTGATATAATTTTATAAGTGGCATTGCTTAAACTAATAGGCCTAAAATTTGTTGCACATGTTGGCTTAGAAACTTTTGGTATTAAAGAAATGTATGTATGATTTATGCCCGCAGGGAGTTTTTTAGATAAGAAAAAACCCTAAACAATAGTAATAACATCATTACCGAGTTTGTTCCAATGTTGTTTAATGATACCAAGGGGAAACCATCAGGTCCCGGTGCCCCCCAGGGATCCATCTTGGCTACAGTATTGTATATTTTTTCAGAGGTAGGCAATGCTAATAGAGATTCATTATCATTAACAGTAATGCATTGAGGAATTAAACCATTAAAAATATCATGAATATTATGATTTTGAGAGGTTTATACATACAAGCAAAATGATCCTTGAGCAACTGATCTAATTGCTCATTTTCAGAAATCCTCAAACCATGAGAGAGTCTCTCAGGGTACTGATGGTGTTTTGTTTTTTTTTCTATGAGTAGCCAAGGAATGAATTTTTTTTGTGTTTTTTTTGTCATAATCCTTCATCCACTTATCCTTAGAAAGTTGATGCCAATATATGTGTTTGATTATATACTAATCTTCAAGCTCACATTTCAAAATATTAATTCTTTCCGTAACTCTACTGCTAGGAAACTTTGAATGTTTAATATCGATTTTCCTAGTAGTTTCTTTTATTTTTTTGAGAATATTACCAAAAATATTTTCTTTCCGGTCACAAAGGTTAACTCTAATCATATCAAGTTTATTGATCAGAGAGTTCTCCCCTTGTTGTAGAATCATGTCAGCATTAACACATGAGGCATTTATGACCTCAGTATAAGTGGCATGTTCAGACCATCACTTGAAATATCTGCAAGGTCTGTCACTCTTCATGCTTATAGGACAAGAGTCAAGCAAAAAATGAGCATGAAACGAGCCTACTCTGGTAAGATGCATAACTTTGGAGTTAGGAAAATTGAGAATCCATCCAGTATTAACAAGGACCCTATCGATGCGCTCACTTACTCCAAGTGTAGGGATTACCTTCATAAGATAGGTCATACAAACGAATGGATGCATTATGAATATATTTAGTTTCCTTTGAAATCTCCTCATTGCCTCCTAACTCTTCACAAGGGTTCATGATAATGATAAAATTCATGTCTCCAATGATAAACCAGGGGCAAGTAGTCATGCCTAACTTATTAGTAATGAAATCCCACTACCTAATTTTATCATCATCATGAATATCACCATAAAGAAAAGTAGCCACACACTCAAATTCATCAATTTTCAATTTAGCATGAATAATATTGTGAAAAAAAATCAAGAACCTCAAATTGAACAAAATTCGACCAAGCAATCATCGATCCCCCAGATCTACCAATAGATGGAATAACATATAAGTCATAAAAAATAAGGTTTCTACACATCAATCTCATTTTATCCATAGAGGTTTTAGTTTCAGAGAAAAAGATAAGGTCAGGGAAAAAATAATCACACAGAAGTTTCAAATGATTTTGAGTTAAAGAAACCCCACTACCTTGGAGATTCCAGGATAATATTTTCATGTTGATGAAATTAAAAAAGTGAGGAGGAAAAAAATGAAGAAAATTGAACTTGCAAAAATAATTGAAAGAGTAGAAGCTAAGAATAATGAAATATGAATGGGTTTGTAAAGGTACCTGAGTATTCACAGAGGAATCGGGTGCAGCAAAATCAGATTTCTCGGTGGCATGGTTAAAAGCATCACCTTCTCCGTACCAGAAAAATAAAATCTCCAAATTTCTTCTCATCTCCCCCGAAACCAGTTCCAAATTGTACATCAAAATTAACGCTAGAATCTTCCTTATTTGGGAAGCCGTCAAAGACTTTTTTGCCCTTAGTGTTTCCAAAAGTTGACCCTATATAGTTTCTTCTCGACACATTTTGATGCCCATTATTTTGTGGGCCTAAATGCTTCTTGTTGATGCCCTTTTTCGGATTATTTGGGTTGCCCAAAATACCAGATTTAGAATCAAAATGTCCTAATTCTAGAAAATCATAATCCATGTCTGCTTTTGCTTTCTTTTGTATAACATTGATTTCCAAATTCTCCATTCTCCATTCTCTTCTTTCCACAAATACAGTTTTATTGCGCGAAGCATTCACTAATAACTGGTTCAATAGCCACCTTCTTATTGTCACCAATCTCATTGTCAATATTTTCAATAATTGTTACATTATTCTCCGCTTCCACTCCATCATCATTAACCTTGGTAATATTTGATGTTTCCACATCTTGCACTATCTCTTCAATAGACCCCCCTTCCTTACTAGTTTGAGTCTAAGCTCTTTTCCTTGTTACCAACCTGCACACACCCAAACTATCACGTAAAACAACAGAGAAAGTGGAAATTTTAGAGTTTTTATCCCAATGAGAGGAAACATTCATTTTAGCCGTCCCCGGCAAGGGGGCAATCCACTTCTGAGCTTCCTTAACCAATCCGTTTTCATTGTTATGTTTCGGTTGATGTTTAATTCTCCTAGATTGAAGATTGTCCTCCCAATGTTGTAGAGCTCTAAGGTATACTTGTCTAGGTTCTTGTTGTATCCCTTGGAACACCTTGTAACGCCTCGCCTTCCATATATGCCATATCATTGAGGCACAAAAAGCGTTCCAGGGGCCTGCATCACTATTCCAACCTGCTGGAGCATCATGCCATCCAGCTATCCATTGTTGAATTGACTGAATAATATAACCTAGAGGAAAGGGGTTTAAGGGAGAAACAAACCACACGCTTATCGCAAAGGGACAGTTAACAAGGATATGTTCAAGCGTTTCTCCAGGATGCGAACACATAGCACATACATTTGGGATATCTATAAACCGGGACGTATAATCAGCTGTAGGTATCATGTTTTGCATACATTTATAAACGCATAAAATAGTTCTTGGCGATGAATCAATAGACCATATTTTTTCCCAGCTAGAATTAGGAATGGTCTCTTGTTTTCTAATAAAAGTATACAGGGATTTTGTAGAAAAATTTCCATCTACCCTTGGAGTCCATCTAATTCTATCCTTTTTAGTAATGTTCATAGTTACCATTAAGATGGCTTTCACTGTATAAAAATCAAAGATGATGTGTAGCAAACTAATATTCCAATTACTAGTGTTGGGATGGAGTAGATGACTAACTAGAAAAACATTTTGAGGAAGCACAGTTGGAGATACTTCACTGTCCATGGGAATCCAACTGTCTTCGATAATATGTATGGATTTACCATCCCCTACTTCCCAAAAACAAATAGGCTTAATTTGAGTTAAACCTTTTTGAATGCATACCCACATCCAAGATCCTTTTTTCTTTATGTTTGGATCTAGGGATGCCCACAATTCCTAAAGTATTTTGCTTTAAGCGTAATTGCCCATGCTTCTTCCTGATTTGCTAGCAAGTTCCAAGCTAATCTCCCTAATTGTGCCATGTTATTAGCCTCAATTTCCCTAAAACCTAAACCACCTTCGTTAATGGACTTACAGAGAGCTATCCAAGCTTTAGGACATAACCCTTTTTTACCTTCCCTTTTTCCCCACCATAAATCTCTTTGTAGGGAAATGACTTGGTTGGTAATGTCTTTTGGGATCTTAAAACATCCCATCTGATAAATGGGAAGAGTTTCAAGAATAGATTTGACAACTATTGTTCGTGCCGCTTGGGAGAGAGTTCTCCCTCTCCAATTCTGCAATCTACTTCTAAATCTAGCAACCATAGAGTCAAAACATTTGATTTTTGAGACGGAAATGAAAAGCGGAGTGCCTAAATAAGAATCTGATATGTTTATCTTTTGAATTTTCAAAAATTTTATTATCATTTTACCAAAATTGTTAGGGAACTTACGATTGAAAAAAATCCCAGACTTTTGGAAATTTATCATTTGCCCCGAAGCAACACTAAAAATATTGATAACTTCTAAGACGTTTTTTGCATCTACAAGTGTAGCCTTAGAGAATAGAATGCAATCATCAGCGAATAACAAATGTGAAATAGGAATGCTCTTCCTAGCTACGCTAATTCCTCTAATTATACCTTCAGATTCCTTTTTCTTCAAGAGTCTAGTGAGTCCTTCCATACAAATCAGAAATAGGTAAGGGGATAAAGGGTCCCCTTGTCTAATTCCTTTCGAAGGGTGGAAAAAATTGCCCGGAGACCCATTACACAAAACTGCTATGGCTGGGGTACTAATGCGTTGCTTAATGAGAGTGCACCAAGTCTCAGAAAACCCTAATTTAGTCATAACCTCCATAAAAAATGACCAACTGACCCTATCAAAAGATTTACTCATGTCGAGTTTAATTCCCATCAAACCAGCTTTAGATTTACATTTCTGCATTGTGTGTACAACCTCCTGAGCCATTATGATGTTATCTATTATCTTCCTATTTGGCATAAAAGCCGACTGATAAGGGGAGATAATTCTAGACAAAATTGGTCTTAACCTATTTGCTAGAATTTTAGAAATAATTTTATAAGTTGTATTGCAAAGGATAATTGGTCTAAAGTCCGAAGGACTAGAAGGATTATCTTTCTTAGGTATCAGAGCAATAAAAGTAGTGTTAATTTCTATAAGAATGTGTTTGGTTCGAAAGAAATGTTGAACCATGTTCACAATGTCATTTCCAATTATTGGCCATTGATGGGTGAAAAATTTCACATTGAAACCATCAGGGCCCGGTGATTTGTCTACTGCAAGAGATTTTACCACCATCAAGATTTCAGAGGGGGAAGGAATTGCAATGAGTTTAGAGTTTTCCTCAGCCAAAACCTCTACAGAGAAGAGGTCCGTAAATGGGTTGTGGTTCAGAGAAGAAGGTTCATTCAAGAAGTCTTTGAAATGGCTAGTGAGAGAGTCTGAGATTTCTTTGTGAGTGGTGTGAGTCACTCACTCCACTAATGTCTTCAATAGAGGAGATTATGTTTCTTCTTCTTCTACTAAGAGTGCAAGAGTGAAAAAAACTAGTATTTCTATCCCCAAATTGCAAGTTATTCTCCTTACACTTCTCTTTCCAGATCTTTTCCTCTTGGTCATATAAAGATTCAAGCTCTTCTATATGTTTCGCTACTAGGCCATCCTTACTACCATCCTGATTTGAGGCATGAATTTCATTTATCGTTTCTAAGGAAAGTCTGATTTTTGTTGAACCAAACCAAAAACTTCTTTGTTCCATTTTGATAGGTTTTTCTTGACTAATTTTAACTTAGAAGTGACTCTATAGGATGGAGAACCTATGACAGTAGTTTCCCAGCAATCCTTAATAATTTGGAGGGCTTCAGGATAGTCCAACCAGAGACTAAAGAATTTGTAAGGGATGGCGTGATTTAGAGTGGTTAGCTTAGTATTAAGAAAAATGGGAGAATGGTCTGATCCAATAGCTGGTAGATGAGTGACTGAAGCATACTGATTGTGGATTATCCATTCAGCATTTTCTAAGGCTCTGTCCAACCTTGCCTTGATCAGATTGGGAGTTTTTTGTTTGTTGGACCAAGTATGAATTAGTCCAATAAATCCTAAGTCAATAAAACCTAGATCTTCTATGATTGCTTTGATATTTTTAATTTGAGCATCATCAAACGGTTTCCCCCCTTGTTTCTCTGAATCTGTTAGATTGACATTTAAATCTCCTATTATTACCCAAGGTTCATCTATCGTTTCTGCTATTTCCTCCATAAATAACCAGTCTTTTATTCTTTCACCTTTTTTTAGGTTTCCATAGAGAAAAGTGAACACATTTTCCTTTTCTACACCATTATCTCTGGTTGTTACTAGTGTGTGAATCAATCTCCTAGTTTTCTTCATTATTTCAACCTGTATATGGTCGCCCCAAGCTAGAACTAGACCACCTGACCGTCCCACTGGAGAAACCAGAGAGAAGTTATTAAACCCACAACCTATCAAGATTTTTCCTACCTTTTCGTCATTGCACCTAGTTTCTGAGAGGAATAGAATGTCAGGTTTATGTGAGAGACAAAGCTTATTCAAATGAGAGGAAGTGGTGTTAGGACCAATTCCTTGGCAGTTCCAAGATAATATATTCATGGAGAGGCTCTTTTTCTTACCTAATAAATGAACTACCCAAAAGAAGAAATTTGGAGGGTAAAATCTATCCAACAAGAGAAGTAGAGATTACAAAAAACAACACCTACCCAGTGAATCAACTTCAATGATGCGCAAGCAGGACTCAAAAATATAGAGACAATTAGAGAAAACCTTAGCAGCTAAAGAGATGGGGGGTCAGGGAGTAAAGAAAAAACTGACTAAATTAGCCTGAATCAAGCTAGATTAGGACTCCTAAGAGAGGTTTCACTACTGTAAGAATACACTATCAAATCATAAAGACCGAGGCAAGTAAGATTGGAGGCAGAGAAAGAAAAAATATAAATAATTCTACCGTAAGAACTAAAAAGACTATTAATAAAATATATAGCTATTTTCACTGGCTAATGCAAAACAGACCGGACTAAAGAGTTCCAAGCATTCAGAGATAAAGGAAAAGATTATGAATCCTAAACATTCAGTATTAAAATACGAAGCAATATATCCTGGATATGCTAAATCATGTCTCTAACCATTCAATTTTAACATACTTAAGAGTCTGTGTTCACATAATGAGAGAAACCAATAACTGCCAATAATAGAGAAATTAAAACATAAATTAATATTTCTGATTTGGTTGTAGTTTGTCAATACCCCTACTATCCAATTTCACCATAAAATCTGAGCTTCCTTAATTTTGAATTTTATATTAAAACATCTTTAAATTACCCTAATCTAAGGCAAACCTAACTAAGATTGTGAATTGTATAAAACCTAGGCGAAAACCCAATTGAGATATGCAAGGAACTTGTTAGATTGTGGAATTGAAGCTTTTACAGATATAAGAAAGATTGATAAACACTAATTATAAGTGATAGAGATATCAATTCGGTAAAGTTATCAGAAGGGTACCATGGAATCCATCTCATGCGTTGATTGGTTCTTCTGTGGTGCAGAGCTCGGTTACATCTCTAATTTTCGGAGGAAAAGCACTTCATCATCTTTTAGATTTGACCCATACTGATCTAGAACGGCAGAAGAAAAAGAAGGAGAAGGAGAATTTGAGTTTTTACTGGAATCATCCGATTCTAAATCATCTATTGCCATACGGAAAGAAGCTTTGTGGCTAAAGTTTCGGGTTGGGAAACGGGTCAGATCCAACTTGGGAAAAGGACCTTCCTTAATAGCAGGCCCACTAGACCGAACCTTAGAAGATGAGCTTTCACCAAGCTCACAACATAGTTTTTTCAAAGGCGAGAAAGAGGGATTAGAAATGTCACCTAAAGCTTCGCTTGCCTAGCACAGAAGGAGAAGCCGTAGCATCAAAGAAGGAGGAAGCACTAGAGAAAGAAATAAAAAGCTCACCATCTAGGACAAGATTAGGGGATACATCAGTGCTAGAAATCACTACAGTATTGCGTTCGGAGAGATTCTCAAAAAACTCCACTACCAAACTAGGTTCTACATGACTATTGTACCAGCTATCTGATTCTTCTTCAGACACGGGTGACTCAAGCCTAGCGTCGTAAATATTATCAAGCTCACCGTTGTGCAAAGGAGGGCATTGTTCGATCCGGTGAGCAAAGCGGAAACAAAAGATACAGAATTTATAGGGAAGATTTTCGAAACCAAAGCTAACAGAAGTTCTAGGTGATCCTCCTATAGAAACGATAACCTGCTTAACAAGGGGTCTTCCTATGTTGATTATTGCTTTTATCCTAACTATACCATCCTCAAGAGGGATACAGTTTTCTGGCTTTTTACACAAAATCATCCCTACCTTTGAAGCTATTTGAGATATTACCGTTTCGTTTTGCATGTTAGGTAGAAGATCATGGATAGAGAACCAAGTAGTAATGAAACGAAGATCGCGGCAAGGAGTAGAAATTGATGGGTACCAGGTTTTGACACTGAGAACGTCACCATAAATGACCCAGTAATTAATCCTAGTAACCCATGATTTGGATTCATGTTTCTCAAAGCTAATCTTAAAGTGATTAAGACAGATGCATGATATGATAAACTTGTTGTTGTTCCCCCCACATAAACCGGAGAGCTTTGCTAACATCTTCAAGAGAGTGGGATGCAGTTGTAAATAACCTAGCTAAGATAGAATGTTTACCCTCGACAACAGAGGGTGGGAGTTTCTTTGATAGAGTGGAGGGATGAGGTCCAAGAATAGATTTGGTGGAGTTAATGCTCATCTTTGCAAATTTGGTAAGCATATTAGGGACCAGAGTAAATGCAAGAAACAGAAGACAAGAATAAGAATGAGGATAAACAGAGAGAAATGGAAGAGGGGGAAAAGGAGCTTCTATCAAATAAATGCAATGAAAGTTAGAGTTAGCAAATAAAAAAGCCATTTCTCACTGAGGGGTTAATAGTATGTCAACTAAAGGGGAAAAGGGATTCAAACACTCTAATGACCAGAGGGTTTAGCAGTCTAGGCAAGCCATAAAGATTGATTGAAAGAGTACAGGGGTACGCTTAAGCTATTTGTAGACTTAGTTGTGCTTGTGCTTGTGCTTTCGAGACAAAACATTAAATTGGAAGTGACCCTAAAAGCTTGGTTAAAACCACTCCCTGACAAAATTTCAAATTAGTCTGTAGTGAAAAGACTAATTTCAAATAAAAGGGAAATTAATTAAATATAACAAAAACTCTATGCCTATACTAGTCCGTAGCAAAAAAAGAGGGAAGTAGCTTCAAATTTACTATCCCTACGGGAGAAGATGTGAAAAAAATTGTGATGCCCATGTCTAAGTCAGAGAGTGAAAAGATTGCGCCATTACACAATCCAGAGGACAGAACATCAAAGAAATTTGAGGAAAAGTCTAAGATGGCGAGGGTTTTTAATGGTGCAATAAACATTTTGTGTAAATTCCAGTTTGCTATTGATAGGTGCAATATTTTCACTAGTTAGGTATTCAAATGCTTTGCTTTCTTGATAGATTTGTATCATTATGCTTCTATTTGGTTTGTTTTTGAGTTTCTTAGGTATTTGAGGTTATCTTAACCAAAAGGAAGTGGAACTTGCTCAAATCCGGAATTTATTTGTATCACCATGAAGAGGACGAAAATACGAAGGAAATGGCGAAAGAATGAGGTCATTCCGACCTTGTATGAAGAAGTTAGAAGCAGTTGAACCAAGTCAAAGTTGTCGCAAAAGTGAGACAGCACAGAACTGTTAAAGGCAGGCGGCACAATTACTCAGGGAAGCCACCTGCTTGAAGCTTCTTGCATGGAATACTCGATCACGTTCAGCCATGTCCAATCATTGTCGATGGTGATCACGACTGAGACCTTGGCAGTAGTGTGTGGATGTTGCTGCCATTGGTGGGGTTCGATAGCGAAGTCAGTTGAGACTCGAGCATTGGAGTTGGATGAGAAGATAATGGAGAAAGTTTGTTGCTGCCAGTGAGAGTAATAACAGGTGATGACTAGACGCTGTTGACGCTGGTGATGAGAGGAGCAGTAAAGATTGATGATATTGATCATTGCTGGTAATGGAGTATGGGTAACTGCAATCGACTGTCGGAGATGGAAGGGATGGTGCGGTTGCTGCAGCCATTGAAGATGGAGGAGTTAAAGTTGGCAGTGACTGAAAGAATGAGTCTATCGGTGTTGGATTGTTGGCTGTAAACTCGAGTAATGGTCGAGATGGATGGCAGTGGTGATTGCGATGGAGTTTGGCTTGCTGTGGCTCGATGGGTGGATAACGGTGATGTTGGCTGCTGTTGATAACGGCAAAGGCGATGACTCAAGTTGGACAGAGTGAAATGCAGGTTGCTGCCGTGAATGGCGTGATGATAATCGATACTGGAGAACTGCAGAGTTTGGTCGTGTTAAAACAGAGATGGTGATGAAGTGTTAAGAATTCAGGATGAAGACGTTGTTTAGGAAGAGGATGAACTGAGAAGAACTCAAGCTGCCATTGTTCATGGTGATCACGGTGATGCTGTGATGATTCGATGATGGCAGGGTCAGAAAAGGTGCAGTCGAGAATGGAGGGATCTGTTGGCTGTTGGTGGTCGAGTAAGAGAAAAGAAAACTCAGGAACTTTCAAAAGTCACGTAGAGTCTGGTATTCGAGGGAGTTTAAGCCGAAAAAGAAAATTCAGAAGAAAAGAAATTTCACGGACAGCCTGCCGTACGTGAGATGAATAGCCGGAAAACAGAAAAGTCAGGGAGTTATAAAACTCACGGAGGGAGACGTATCCGAGAATTGAAATGGAGGAAATAAGAATTCAGGGAAAATAAATATTTCTCTGACTAGATAGTGTCCGCGAAACAGGAGTGAAGGATGTGTTGTCAGTTTTGGTAAACTGACAAGCCAGAAAAATTGAATGGGCTGGGCCTCAGTTGTCTGCGCGAGTCCAGAAGCTATGTTAGTACATTTTGTGCACGGCCAGGAAATGGGCAGTTTGGTTTTGAGGATTATGGCTAGTTTTGGCATACACTTTTGAACGGGAATTCATGCACGGGCATCTCTACTTTCAGGAATTCTATTTTTAAGACTTTTATTTTTGGGAGATCTTTTATCATATACTTTTGGGAAGAGAAGAACAAGAGCTAGGGCTTGGAGTTGCGATTGACAATCACGATTCTAGGGTTTGCTTTACCTATTCTATTTTATATTTTTCATGGGTTTTGAGAAATTCATGAGTAGCTAAACACTCCATATTGGTTAAGGATGTAGTCGGAGATCATAAACATGTCACTAAATTAATATATTGGTTTTTAAATCTTAATCAAATCATTATTGTCTTGTTCTACGATTTATTATCGCATATGATTGTATGACTGTTTGTTTAGGAGCGCTACTAAATGACCATGAATGCATATCTATAGCTAGACTAGGGTTTTGAGATACGTAATTGTTGATAAACCTTGTCATAAGTAGCATATTGTGATTACTACCAATTGTATTCAAAACCTTTGTGTGATTGCAAGTAGAAGCTTGACCTATGTTAAATAGTTTACACGTAGTATTTCTATTGCATGGATTAGTCTAATTCATAGAACTTAAGGCACTTGGAGGATTAAACCTAATAGCACGTTGCATTAGGTTGTTCACTGAGGAGTATTCATATATTCATCGTTATGGTATGTGATGACATAAGAAATTTACCGGAGTATGCTCTCGATGGGGTACTTTAGGACTCTTGATAATGAATGGTTGGGTGACAATTCTAATTATTAGTCAAAGTGCATGTCTTATGATTGATGATGAACCCTTAACTAGTATTCTCAACTTATTGATTCTCTTTATTCATTCTTTGTTATTATTATTAGTTTAATTATTTTAGACTCAAATCAAATATCCCCCCAGGTTACTTAAGTTTTCAATTACAAATAACAACCCATATCTCCTTGTGGAACGAATCTGTTCTTATAACTATACTATTATTTATAATTGTGAAGTGAAAGAACTTAAATTATTTTTGCGTCGGCTGACAACCGACCAAATTTTGGCGCCGCTGCCGGGGAGGCATAGCGGATTGTTATTTTGTTTTTGATTTCTTATTTTTGTTTTTAATTTTGTTTTTGAGAATCTTGTTTCATGTACTTGATCTCTGGCATCCAAACGCTGGGATTACCAAAGGTGCGGAATTTCAACTCGCAGAGGAACAGTATTACAAGAACCTCGAAAATCACAACAAGAAGAGATGGTTGGCGGAACGAACAACCAAAACACTGGTAACCAGGGAAATGGCGCCACTCCACCTCCTCCACCTCCCAACAAGACACTCAAAGATCTGACATCCCCATCGTTTGATCAACAAAAGTTGTGTGTCAACTTGGAAGATTCAATTGAGCTCAAATATCAGTTGATTCATTGGTTACCGAAGTTCAAAGGGCTTCCAGGAGACGATCCAAATAATCATTTGCTACTGTTTCAACATAGGTTGACAAGTTTGAAGCCAACTGGAACTGACCAAGGAAGAGCTTTACTGACAGCTTTCCAATTCTCTTTGATTGATTCTGCAGAAGAATGGTTTTATGGTCTTCCACCTGGAAGTATCACAACATGGAACGAGATGCAGAGAGTATTTTTAGAAAAGTACTTTCCCGCCTCTAAAGCAGCAACTATTCGTAAAGCAATTAGTGGGATTGAACAAATTACTGGTGAGACTCTTTACGACTACTGGGAACGGTACAAGAAGTTGTTAGCGAGCTTCCCACATCATCAAATCTCTGAGCAACTCATAGTGCAGTATTTTTACGATGGTTTGCTCGAATCCGAGAGAAATCTTATCGATGCAGCTAGTAGTGGTGCTTTGACAAACAAAATAATTGACGAAGCGACATAATTGATCGAGAATATGGCTGCAAACACGCAGCAATTCAACACAAGAGGTGTGTCAATGAGTCGAAGGGTTAATGAGGTTACTTCTACACCGCACTTAGAACATAGGATTGGTAATATGGAGAAGATGATGCAACAAATGGCCGCAGTAATCATTCCCTCTTATGAAAAAGAAGCTGAACAAGTGAATGCAGTATTCCCGAATCAGCAAAGACAAAGGTATGATCCCTTTTCCAACACTTACAATCCAGGATGGAGAGATCACCCCAATTTCAGCTATGCGAATACGCAAGCAGCAGCTCCAGAGACGATTTTTAATCGCCCTAGTGGTTTCCAACAACAACCACAACCAGCGCAGATTTCAAAATCATCAGAGATGCTTGTTATGATGAAGAATCTAACCACAATGGTGCAAAAAAATCAGCAAACGACTGATGGTGCAATCAAGGAGTTACAGACACAAATGAGCACCATAGCAGGTAGATTGAACCTTTTGGAGACGCGGAATAGTGGGAAACTCCCTTCTCAACCTATTAACCCAAAAGATTCTGTCAACGCTATGACATTGAGAAGTGGTACATGAACTGTGCAACCAGAAGATGTTGAGAAAAGCAAAGACCTCAAGGGGTCAGTTTTGGAGAAAAAGATTAATGACTCTTCCCAAACCGATGAGGTACCTAAAACGAACTCTAAACCTCCTGTTTCTACTTATGTCCCCCCTTTACCTTTTCCTCGCAGGTTTGCTAATTCTAAAAAGGTGGAATAAGATAAGGATATTTTAGATATTTTCAGGAAGATTCATGTGAACATTCCATTGATAGATGCAATTAAACAAGTCCCGAAGTACGCAAGAATTCTTAAGGACTTGTGTACCAATAAGTAAAGGTTAACCGGTAATGAGGTAATGAAAGTGGGGGGAAATGCTTCGGCTATCTTGCAAAAGAAACTCCCACTTAAATGTAAAGACCCCGGTAGTTTTGATATTCCTATTGTTATTGGTAACACTAAGTTTAATAAGGCTATGCTTGATTTAGGAGCATCAGTAAATGTTATGCCTGCATCTATATATGAATCTCTTAATTTAGATCCCTTGAAAGAAACTGGAATTACTTTACAGTTATCTGACCGTTCTAATGTATACCCTAGAGGTATTATTGAGGATGTACTTGTGCAGGTGAACCAGCTAATTTTTCCAGCGGATTTCTGTGTGTTGGAGATGACAGACGGATCAAACAAATACATCTCTACCTTTGCTTCTTGGTCGACCATTTATGAGCACGGTTAGAACTAAAAATGATGTGCATGATGGTTCGTTGACTATGGAATTTGATGGAGAAGTAGTACGTTTCAACATTTATAAAACGATGAGATATCCTAGTGATGTCCATTCTTGCTTTTCTATTGATGTGATTGATAACTTGGATCAACAGTTATTCAATATGAATGGGGAGGATGTGCTTGAAACCACGTTAACGACACCCATTGATGGTAGATTTGAGTGTGGAGACGAAATCAAGGAAGCCTTAGGCTTTCTCAATTCTTTACAAGAAATACCACAAAACTCAAATATTTCTTTTATCTCTTTGCCCTGCTCTGTTGAAAAATTATTGCCATCTATTTTGCAGGCTCCGAAACTTGACTAAAGCCTCTTCCTGATCACCTAAAATACATGTATTTGGGTGATAATGAAGAGTTGCCAGTAATAGTTTCGAATGCACTAATTGAATTGCAGGAACAAAGACTTCTTCGAGTTTTGAGGGAGTACAAAACTGCTATAGGATGGACAATTACTGATATTAAGGGAATAAGCCCATCGACGTGCATGCATAAAATACGACTTGAGGATGAAGCAAAGCCTACAAGGGAGGCACAACGCCGTTTGAATCCTCCAATGATGGAAGTCGTAAAGAAAGATATACTAAAGTTATTAGACGTGGGAGTTATCTACCCCATTTCTGATAGCAAATGGGTGGGCCCGGTACAAGTGGTACCAAAGAAGTCAGGCGTCACAGTGGTGCAGAATGATAATAACGAACTTGTCCCAACTCGTGTGCAAACCGGTTGGAGGGTTTGTATATATTACAGAAAACTTAATGCAACCACTAAAAAAGATCATTTTCCTTTACCTTTTATGGATCAAATGTTGGAACATTTGTCTGGACACTCTCACTATTGTTTTCTTGATGGTTATTCAGGTTACAATCAGATTGCTATAGCACCTGAGGATCAAGAGAAAACTACTTTTACTTGTCCGTTCGGAACATTTGCATATAGAAAGATGCCTTTTGGTTTGTGTAGTGCACCCGCTACCTTCCAAAGGTGTATGGTAAGTATCTTTTCTTAATATGTCGAAAACATTATCGAAGTTTTTATGGATGATTTCAGTGTATATGGTGATTCATTTGACTTGTGCTTGGATAACCTTACATTAATTCTTAAACGATGTGTTGAGACTAATCTTGTGCTAAATTGGGAGAAGTGCCATTTTATGGTAACTCATGGTATTGTTTTAGGACATATTATATCTTCTAAAGGATTAAAAGTAGATAAATCTAAGATTGATCTTATTCGTTCTCTAACTCCTCCCACTACGGTGAGGGAAATTCGTTCTTTTCTTGGTTACGCAGGATTTTATCGCAGGTTTATTAAGGATTTTTCCAAGGTTGCAGCACCATTATGCAACCTTTTGCAAAAAGATGTGGTTTTTAACTTCGATGAGAAGTGTTTGGCGGCATTCAATTATTTGAAAGAACTTTTGATAACATCCCCTATCATGAAACCACCAGATTGGAGTAAGCCATTCAAGCTAATGTGTGATGCTAGTGATTATGCGGTCGATGCAGTATTGGGCCAGCACATTGGGAAGTTGCCCCATGCCATTTATTATGCTTCCAGAACGTTGAATGATGCTCAACAAATTACACGACCACGGAAAAAGAGTTATTAGCAATCGTTTTTGCGTTGGAAAAATTTCGTTCTTATTTAATTGGTACAAAAGTTGTTGTGTTTTCTGATCATGCAGCACTTAGGTACTTACTTGTTAAAAAAGAGGCGAAACCAAGGCTCATTCGATGGATATTACTCTTACAAGAGTTTGATCTCGAAATTAAAGACAAGAAAGGCATTGAGAACACTGTTGCGGATCACTTGAGTCGTCTTACTGTAGACGAAGAAGCTATCCCGTTGCGTGAAAGCTTCCCAGATGAGCAACTTTTCTCAATTGCAGTTTCAGAACCATGGTACGCTGATATTATGAATTATTTAGTGTCTAAACAAATCCAAAAGAATTTGTCTCGTGCTGAGAGGGACAAACTTAAGAGATTAGCATATCGATATATATGGGATGATCCATACCTATGGAAACATTGTTCAGACCAAGTTATACGAAAGTGTGTACCCGAATCTGAATTCAATTCTATCTTGTCTTTTTGCCATTCATATGCTTGTGGAGGACACTTTGGGTCTAAAAGAACCGCACTCAAGGTACTTGAGATTGGATTATTTTGGCCAACTTTATTTAAAGATGCATATATATTTTGCACTACTTGTGATCGATGCCAGAGAACGGCAATCTAGGTGCTCGAAATCAAATGCCACAAACTCCCATACTCTTTGTTGAAATATTTGATGTTTGGGGAATTGATTTTATGGGACCTTTTGTTAATTCTTTTGGTAAATATTATATCCTTTTAGCTGTCGATTATGTCTCAAAATGGGTGGAAGCTAAGGCCACCCCTACTAATGATTCTAAAGTGGTTACAAATTTTGTTAAAGAGTATATTTTTTGCAAGGTTTAGAACTCCAAGAGCCATAGTCAGTGATGGAGGATCGCACTTTCAAAACAAGTTCTTTCAAGGCTTGTTGAAAAAGTACAACATATCTCACAAGATTGCTACAGCATATCATCCACAAACAAATGGGCAAGCAGAAGTCTCTAATCGAGAAGTGAAGTCTATTTTGGAGAAAACAGTAAATCCTACACGAAAAGATTGGAGTTTACGACTCGATGACGCTTTATGGGCGTATAGGACTGCATACAAGACTCCTATTGGGATGTCTCCTTATAGACTTGTTTACGGTAAACCTTGTCATCTTCCTGTTGAAATCGAGCATAAGGCTTTTTGGTCCATTCAACAATGCAACATGGAGATGGTTGGGGCTGGTAATCAACGAAAACTTCAACTAAGTGAACTGGAAGAGATTCGCAATGACGCATACGAAAGTTCGCATATTTACAAGGAGAAAACAAAGACTTTTCATGATAAGATGATTTCTAGAAAACACTTCATTGTTGGACAGAAAGTTTTGCTGTTTAATTCCCGTCTTACTTTATTTCCTGGTAAATTACCTTCTCGTTGGATAGGTCCTTTTACGGTGCTTCACGCTTTTCCTCATGGTGCAGTAGACATTCGAAGTTTAGAAACGGGAAAGGAGCTAAAGATGAATGGACATCGATTGAAACCGTATTATGATTCGTTCACATCTGAAGTTGTGGAAGAGATCAACCTTGTTGATGCACTCCCTCTGGAGGAGTAGTAAGGCGAATGCCAAGTCGGGCTAAAGACGTTAAACCAAGCGCTAAATGGGAGGCAACCCATAGGTTTTGTATCTTAATCCCTTTTATTTTAAGTTTTTATTATTTTCATATCATATTTGCATCCCCATGTTTAATTTCGTAGAGTCCGGAATTTATTTTGAAGAAAATTTTTACGAATCCCTTTTCGTCAGAAAAATTCAGACTGCACGTAGTTCAGTCCAGAGACCATAACTGTCAGACCGTTTGTCGAAACACTTTTCCCTTTTGACACTTTGTAGAAAACACGTAGGCGAACAACTTTTGTAAAATGGTGTTTTTCCAAATTCCTTACCAATTTGTACAGTTTTTGTGTTTTATCTGCTGCTACGTCAGAATTCAGAATTTTCAGTTTTACACATTGAGGACAATGTGAAGTTTAAGTGTGGGGGAGTATTTTGCATATAGGATTTTTAGCTTTTTGCCTAGATTTTTCAAAATTTTGTATATATTTGCATTAAAAAAAGAAAAAGAAAAAAAAAGACCTCCAACTTATAGAGATTTTAGAGTCACTAGCATACTTCTAGGTATGTTTACATAGAGATTTCTGACCGACATAACTGAACTTGGAAGTGTTAGGGAACTACGTTCAGATTTCTTGCTTGTTAGAGTGTTAAATAATGGATTTAATCATGCCGGTGATGCAAATGAGGAGCAGGGAGAAATGCATTATTAGAGTTGTTGATCAATCATTAGTGGAGACTACCTATTTTCAAATCAACAGAGGCACCAGACCAATTTTTTTTTGTAGTTGACTAAAGAGTTTTCTTTTGAGTGTGTGTCACCGTACGTTAATTCCGGGTAGAATGGTGAGCTACCCAACCTCCCACCAATAGAAGCACTACTCTTTGATCTCTTGAGTGCTAATTTTGTCAATCATGAGGGTGACGTCTATAGATGAAAACCACCTTCTTGTAGTTTGATTTGCAGTTAGCACCATTCTCTCTCTCGCCAACAACAGATCTATAGAAACACCATCATCATCAACAAGGGAGTGACATCAAAATCTACAAGGAAAGTTGAAGACGTTTGAGGTTTACAAGCAACAGTACAGGGAAGAGCAAATTTCATATCCAAGTAAAGCAACATACAATGGGTAGATTTTTATACACATGTTGAAGACTTACATATAAGGAGCGGAATTCTATATTCAAGTTGAAGACTTATTTACAAGAGCGAAGAAAATCAAAAGATGAGAATTATATTGAAGTTTATGATACGAAGACAATACAAGTTGTGAAGAATCAAGCGGTAAAGTACTTATCTCATGGCCATAAAAATTTCATTGTTTATTTTATTTTCAGTTTGTAGTTATTTCTCTTGTTAAAAAAAAGAAAAAAGAAGAAGAAGAAGAAGACAAGCGAAATTCTTTGTATTATTTTGGTTTGTATTTCTTTTTGTATTCATTTAATAAGGCCATGGGGAAGAAGAAAAATCTATGAAGAAGTTTCAAGCAACAAGGAATCGAAGAGAAAGAGTCACAAATTGTCGAAGTTCTACGAAGTTCAAGAGTTTATCATCAACAGTTGAAGACCGAAGACGAAGACCAAGAAGATGAAGAATACGAGCTGAAGACTACGTTTCTATTGGATGCTGTGAGAGTGGTGCTTTCGTCACTGCCGATCGGATGTGAAGGTGGTCAGTACTCCCATCCTTGCTATAGTGGTTGATTTCCTTTCTCAGAGATCATCAGAAAAAAGTCTTTCATTTCCCACGATCTTGTGGGGTCTCCAGAAATATTTCGGAAGGTTTCCTTCCCATCATTCAACGTGTGTAGGATTTCTCTCTTCATTCATACCTGCACACATGTGAGACCCATAAAAAATCCGTCTTATTTAGTGCAATTATCATAAAATCCTTTTAAGTGAGGAAGAAGTCGAGGCGAAATGCTTATTGATCGCTCTCAAACACGCGTTCTCTCATTATGGTGTGGTTGTTTCTCACTCAACATTTAGGAATGAGAATATGTTCTTTGGTATTTCTAACTTCTTATTACTAGCATGCAGAAACTCTATGTCCTCATAGCTCTTTGGATGCTGTGGAAGCTGGAACGCTTTGAAGTTGGAGTATGTTTTGTGGGTATACTTGTCGTAAGCCCTCACGAGACTATAACTCATCTACTAGGGACACCTAGGGGTTTAAAGGCCTGTTGCACATGCTAAGTGCAACCGTGACTTCGACGATAGGGAGTTGTTGTACCTTATTTTATTTTTGTAGTTTGCTCGAGGACTAGAAAAAGGCAAGTGTGGGGGAATTTGATAGGTGCAATATTTGCACTAGTTAGGTATTCAAATGCTTTGCTTTCTTGATAGTTTTGTATCATTATGCTTCGATTTGGTTTGTTTTTGAGTTTCTTAGGTATTTGAGGTTATCTTAACAAAAAGGAAGTGGAACTCGCTCAAATCCGGAATTTCTTTGTATCACCATAAAGAGGACGAAAAGACGAAGGCAATGGCGAAAGAATGAGGTCATTCCGACCTTGTATGAAGAAGTTAGAAGCAGTTGAACCAAGTCAAAGTTGTCGCAAAAGTGAGACAGCACAGAACTTTTAAAGGCAGGCGGCACAATTACTCAGGGCAGCCACCTGCTTGAAGCTTCTTGCATGGAATACTCGATCACGTTCAGCCATGTCCAATCATTGTCGATGGTGATCACGACTGAGACCTTGGCAGTAGTGTGTGGATGTTGCTTCCATTGGTGGGGTTCGATAGCAAAGTCAGTTGAGACTCGAGCATTGGAGTTGGATGAGAAGATAATGGAGAAAGTTTGTTGCTGCCAGTGAGAGTAATAACAGGTGATGATGAGACGCTGTTGACGCTGGTGATGAGAGGAGCAGTAAAGCTTGATGATATTGATCATTGCTGATAATGGAGTATGGGTAACTGCAATCGACTGTCGGCGATGGAAGGGATGGTGCTGTTGCTGCAGCCATTGAAGATGGAGGAGTTAAAGTTGGCAGTGACTGAAAGAATGAGTCTATCGGTGTTGGATTGTTGGCTGTAAACTCGAGTAATGGTCGAAATGGATGGCAGTGGTGATTGCGATGGAGTTTGGTTTGCTGTGGCTCGATGGGTGGATAACGGTGATGTTGGCTGCTGTTGATAACGGCAAAGGCGATGACTCAAGTTGGACAGAGTGAAATGCAGGTTGCTGCCGTGAATGGCGTGATGATAATCGATACTGGAGAACTGCAGAGTTTGGTCGTGTTAAAACAGAGATGGTGATGAAGTGTTAAGAATTCAGGATGAAGACGTTGTTTAGGAAGAGGATGAACTGAGAAGAACTCAAGCTGCCATTGTTCATGGTGATCACGGTGATGCTGTGATGATTCGATGATGGCAGGGTCAGAAAAGGTGCAGTCGAGAATGGAGGGATCTGTTGGCTGTTGGTGGTCGAGTAAGAGAAAAGAAAACTCAGGAACTTTCAAAAGTCACGTAGAGTCTGGTATTCGAGGGAGTTTAAGCCGAAAAAGAAAATTCAGAAGAAAAGAAATTTCACGGCAGCCTGGCGTACGTGAGATGAATAGCCGGAAAACAGAAAAGTCAGGGAGTTATAAAACTCACGGAGGGAGACGTATCCGATAATTGAAATGGAGGAAATAAGAATTCAGGGAAAATAAATATTTCTCTGACTAGATAGTGTCCGCGAAACAGGAGTGAAGGATGTGTTGTCAGTTTTGGTAAACTGACAAGCCAGAAAAATTGAATGGGCTGAGCCTCAGTTGTCTGCGCGAGTCCAGAAGCTATGTTAGTACATTTTGTGCACGGCCAGGTAGGGGTGAGCAAAAAGTCCGGAACCGCGGATTTCATCCGTATCCGCCCGCAAAATTGCGGGTGAAACCCAATCCGCAAGTTCTATGGGCCGGACACGGGTGGGATTCTCAAATCCGCACTTTTAGCGGTTTGGTTGCGATTGGACTTTGAAATCCGCGGATTCACCCGCACCATAGGGCAGTAAGGTTTTATAATATCATGGATTTTACCCATGCGTACCCTGGCTCGTTTTACCAGTGGCAAGTGCTCATCGCCATCTGCTTCTGCTTCCAATAACTTTCAGTTACTTTTTCGGTAGCATTAGGCGGCATAGAAACAGTGTTAATACTCTTAGCTTGCACTATATGTAATTCGTTTTATTTAGTAATAAAATTCTATTTTCATTATTATGGATCTTGAATCTCTTTTTAATCTTTGTCTATCAAATTATTATCCTTGGGGTTTCGTAAACAATGTACAATGTATTGCTCCTCATCAAGCTATACTTTCTATGGCAGATCTGTTTGATGAAATGCCTGACTTGAATATTTTGATAAAAGCGGCATTCCTGGAGGCCTAAAATTAAACCCTACTGAGTATAATCACTTAGTTAACATCAATTTGGTTCATGTGATGAGAAGCACAGAGTTCAGAGTTCTTTACATTTCCATGAATACGGTATGTTTAGAAAAGAATGTAGTATGTTTGAAAGTTTAGATAAAGTTAATGCATTTTCGACCGTTGGTGTGATCAACAATTCTATTAGGTAAAACATTTTAGATGGTCTACATGAATTTGAAAATTGGGTTCACAGTAAGTGTTTTCCAAACTAGTTGGTGATACTAGAACCACTAACTGCTTGAGATATTTTTTATGTAGTCTGTAATTCTGAAAACGGGACGGGAAATGCAGCGACAATTCACGCAGATGCAACCAATAATGGCAGCAGCCAATAATCCCAACAACCTCACAACATAGCAAATCAAACAGTATCTGGATGAGAACAAGTTTTTTTTTTTTTTTTTGACTAAATCCGCGGTTAATCCGCATCCGGTCCGTATCACCCGCTAATCCGCGGATGTCATTTCCCCGGGTGATTGGGCCGGACACGGTTGGATTTTCCAAATCCGCAACTTTGACGGATTGGACTTGGGTGACCCCTAATCCGCATCCGTCCGTCCGTTGCACACCCCTACGGCCAGGAAATAGGCAGTTTGGTTTTGAGGATTATGGCTAGTTTTGGCATACACTTTTGAACGGGAATTCATGCACGGGCATCTCTACTTTCAGGAATTCTATTTTTAAGACTTTTATTTTTGGGAGATCTTTTATCATATACTTTTGGGAAGAGAAGAACTAGAGCTAGGGCTTAGAGTTGCGATTGACAATCACGATTCTAGGGTTTGCTTTACCTATTCTCTTTTATATTTTTCATGGGTTTTGAGAAATCCATGAGTAGATAAACACTCCATATTGGTTAAGGATGTAGTCGGATATCATAAACATGTCACTAAATTAATATATTGGTTTTGAAATCTTAATCAAATCATTATTATCTTGTTCTACGATTTATTATCGCGTATGATTGTTTGTTTAGGAGCTCTACTAAATGACCATGAATGCATATCTATAGCTAGACTAGGGTTTTGAGATACGTAATTATTGATAAACCTTGTCATAAGTAGCATATTGTGATTATTACCAATTGTATTCAAAACCTTTGTGTGATTGCAAGTAGAAGCTTGACATATGTTAAATAGTTTACTCGTAGTATTTCTATTGCATGGATTAGTCTAATTCATAGAACTTAAGGAACTTGAAGGATTAAACCTAATAGCACGTTGCATTAGGTTGTTCACTGAGTAGTATTCATATATTCATCGTTATGGTATGTGATGACATAAGGAATTTACCGGATTATGCTCTCGATGGGGTACTTTAGGACTCTTGATAATGAATGATTGAGTGACAATTCTAATTGTTAGTCAAAGTGCATGTCTTATGATTGATGATGAACCCTTAACTAGTATTCTCAACTTATTGATTCTCTTTATTCATTCTTTGCTATTATTATTAGTTTAATTATTTTAGACTCAAATCAAATATCCCCCCATGTTACTTAAGTTTTCAATTACAAATAACAACCCATATCTCCTTGTGGAACGAATTTGTTCTTATAATTATACTATTATTTATAATTGTGAAGTGAAAGAACTTAAATTATTTTTGCGTCGGCTGACAACCGACCAGCTATCAGGGATATAAAAATTTTCTGGGAGAAAGATTTATTTTTGGGAAAAGATTTGAGAAAGAGTAATCACAGGGAAAATTACCAATCTAAAATTTAACGGTAACCTAACGAGCGGCTTAAACCACCACTAAAAATTTCCTAGAGATGCTCTAGTTGCTTTAACTAGAACAAAGCGCAGGAAAAAGAGCCCGCTTTGTCGCAGCAGTTGCAAAAGGTGGGGGATACAGTTGATTATGCAACCAGTAGAGTTGCAAAGACTAGAGGATTGTGATGAAAGTCTCCGTCATCTATTCCTTCCATCCGGATTAGAGTATCCAGGGGTAGAGAATCATATGAGAGGGTATCAATTCCTCCAGGATTTGAGTAGGACTATGTGGAGTATGTCTATGGTTGAATAACAGGAGATTCCGCCAAGCATGAAGCAAATCATAAGTAAAATTTCTATGGCTTTCTTAAAAGGCAGACTGATGTATATAATATGGTTCTAAGCTGGTGTGGAAAGAAAGTAGAAGGTAGATAAAAGAAGGAACTGGATATATTTAAGAGTCAGAGAAAAATGTGTTGCTTTTATTTCTATTTGATTCCGATGACGATCTAACTTGGCTTAGTATCATTTTGTAAGATTCCTTAATGAAAATCATTCAAAGCATAGATTTAACTTCTAATGGATGTAGTTACAGAAGTACCAAGCAGAAAAAAGAGAAGAAAGAAGAAGTCAAGAAAGTATTTTGGATATGTTTATCTCAAGCTTTTAATTGAAAAGATTTTCATTTTTGATCTAAATACTATCTACTCAAAAATTGAGATCCTAAAAAAAAAAAAAAAAAAAACAGAAGAAAGAAATACAGAGTTATCTAAACAAATCGACTTTATCAGTTAAGGTCTACAGGAGAGTCACTCTATCAGTTTAGTGATTCTATAACTATTGCAATACTTGAAATCCATTGCTATAAAGAAAATCAAGCAGAGTAAGTCAAATGTAATTAAACAGACAATAAAAGTAAGAAAAACAGAGAGCAAGAAAGCAAACAGATATAATAGATATCATAGATTTCCA
Organism: Papaver atlanticum; assembly: GCA_023531105.1. NCBI lineage: Eukaryota > Viridiplantae > Streptophyta > Magnoliopsida > Ranunculales > Papaveraceae > Papaver > Papaver atlanticum. The sequence continues at coordinate 217,876 of JAJJMB010006035.1, read as the reverse complement.
AAAGGGGAGAGAAGAAGGGGAAAGAAATGGCCAGATTTTGGAGAGAAATTCTGCTAGAGATTGTTGTATGGGTCTAAGAGAATCATTAGATCTTCAAATATGATGGACCGAGTTGCTATAGAGAACCAAACGGGAGTAGGATCAGGATTCCATTGATGGAGATTACACCATTTTTGAGTATGCAACAGCTATTTTTTTAGGAGAGAGGGTGGAGCTCTTTTTTGTAAGGGAAAAGAAAGTGAATACCCTTAAAATAATAAATAATTAAATTAAATACTAGCGTTACTCAATGATTCACAAAAGGGGAAGATGAACGGCTGTTAGAGCATTGCTCGGTTGAACCCACCAAGCGTTGGTATGTCAAGTTTGGTTGTCATATTTTAGTGAATCAAAACTCATTTAAAGATTCGCTTGATTATTAGAGTCAACTTCGTATAGGTTAGCTAGAAAGTTACTAGGATATGAGACTTACAAGTATAACATGAAGACTTGAAGAATGTGAAGAAGTAAAGAGCTACAACGACGACATCATCCTTCCTCTTTAGGTTAGTAATATTTGACTTGAACTGTTTCATTCATAACGTATCTTTCAAGTCGTGCATATTGAAAACATAACTACGAAGCTGTGAATGATTATACTCTAGTTAGACATAGTATTAAGGAATTACAATACGAAGTATAACGTCTATCTTTTGAACTTCGTATATAAGACATCGACATAATCGTATGAATGCTATTGTGATTATGTATGGGTATGGGTGAAGATTTCGTCCTAGGAAACAATGTTTTACATTCGTTTAAAGGAAGTACAATTCATAAACTTTTTTTGTGAATCGAAAGGGAAATCACTAGGCTTATTGGTATTGTTATTCATTGCAAATCTTTGGATTACCAATATGTGTGTTTAGTATAACCGCTCATAACTTGTTTATGTATCTTGGTAAAACTATTCACAATGCCTGACTTTTGTATTGGTATGACTTTTATTAGTGAAACCGATCTTAAGTAATCACCTGAGATGGTATGATCGATATTTTGTAATTGGTATTACCAACTCTAGACATTGGGGAACCGATCCTAGTAAGAGGTGCAACCAATCACAAGTATGTGGAATCGATCCTTGTAAGAGGTGCAACAAGTCTTAGTAATTGGTAACCGATCCTATGACTTGTGCAACCGATTACAAGTTAAATACCATAAATATGTGGTAACCGATCCTAGTACCTAGTCAACCAACTTTTGGTAACTAGTGTGACTGATCCTAGTACCCATATGGAGGTAGAACCGAAACTTGTTTTGGTAGAACCGTTAAACCCATGATTGGTGATTTGATAGGATAATCAATCACATAGTTCTTGGAAGTCAAATGAACCAATTCTAAACTTGTTTGGAAGTGTGGCAAATCGGTTCCAAGATTGTAAATATGAAAAAGGATTTACAAAGTAAATATGTCGACATACTTTGAACATGTGCAGTAATTCTTATATTTTATTGTTCAAAGATATTCCTTAATAACTAAAGGAGAATCCCGGATCGAAATAAATTGAGAATCTTTTAATTAAGGTTTTTAGTTTTATATGCTTTTAATTTCCAGCAATTAAATGTATATCTTTAGAAAATAAAAATTGGTAATGTGCATTTACTAATTGGAGATTTTCTACTGAGATTTCGGTCAATATTTGGACAGAGCATTTCTAGGAATTATGAAAACCGAATTTGGAAATATATTGCATATCTTGAGAATATTTTCGGTTTTGGAAATTCCTTGGTGTCCAAACTTCCTTGGTCTATAAATATTAAAGTTTGCATTTCGAGTAAACTAATCCTCAGAGCCAGCAAAACTACCTAGTTGTGTTGTTACTGGTGGAGCCGTCTATTCGGAGAGGAAAGTACCCTAATTAGGTGAAATCTCTTACGACCGCTCGTTTTAAAGACTTCTTTGGGATTGGGAAGCTCTACCGTTGGTGTGAAACTAGATAATTGCAGTTTATTATTAGTTTTAGATTGATTTGATTGACTAACGGTTGTTGAACTTTGATTGCACCTAGTTTGTTTATGCTTGAGAATCTTCTCTTCTGATATAAGATTCACTCAAACTAGATCGAAGTACCGACCGGGATATTTAGACTGTTTGTACATCTAAATACATCTTGTGAAAATCCATTGTTAACAGACTCCGTTCTATGTGTGATTGATCACAAAAGATTCAAGTTGTTTGTGTGCAGGTGTTTATTGAAGATCTAAGAAGATTTGAAGACAAAGAAGATTTCTTATTTGAGTTCATAATCTTTGGTGTGCACAAAACTTGATCGGATGGGGATCCAACTATAATCGGTTTATTTTTTGATAGATTGGATTGATTAGTTGAGTAGATCGGCATCAATACAATTCTTTGTGATTCGAAGTATTGATTGCATAGTCTAAACAATTACTTTGGTAGTTGTTGAAAGATTGATCTAACAACCTGACAAAGGAGTTTATTGGGATAAACGGAAGAGCCTTTTGTAAAACTCATATCACGTTGTTTGAAAAGAGTTGTTACCGAACAGAGTTGTTGTTCCTTTACTGTTTGGAATACGAACCAAAGGAATTGTTCCAAGTGCGTGACTTATTACAAGTTGGAGGCGCAGGGATACTGAGGGAACTAGGTGAACTATAGGTTTAGTTGCTTGGTCTCAACTATACGAAGTTGGTTTAGATTTTGTATAGTGGCTTAATTCTGAGAGTATTCAATTCTGGACAAGGTCCCGGGGTCTTTCTGCATTTGCGGTTTCCTCGTTAACAAAATCTTGCTGTGTCTTTTACTTTTCTATTTCCGCAATTATAATTGTTTTTATTATAATTAGAAGTAAAATACACAAACGTTAATTCCTAATTACTTGATAGCAATCCTATTGTGTTTGGTTAAGTCCGAACCTATTATCAAGTAATCATACTTCGTTGTTGTATTGTCTCGATCTTGTATCCATAGTCAATCACACAAGTTATCTTGTTGTCGTATTCTCTCATTCTCGTATCCATAGACGATCACACGAAGTGTGAACCGATTAGTTGTATTGTCTCGACTCAGTCCATAGACAATCACTTTCGGACAAAGGACTTATAGGTGGAAAAGTTTTAGATTGAGGTATATTTGGGTACCCTCGTCTTTCAACGGCCACTTTTAAATATTGGAGACAATAAGACTCCTATGACAATGTGCGATAATGGCAAAAGGCTAGAGAGATTAAATTTTTCTTCAACAGAAAAAAGTCAGGGACTGGATTCGGATACTATTAAAAAGCCTAGAAAAAAGACCTGAAAAACACCTAATTCCCCTGCAAATAACTCAAGAAGAGTAAGGAGAAAGTTTAAACATATTTGAAGGGGAAAATCAAATAAGAAGCTGATAAAATAGGATCAAACAAATGAAAAAAGGAAACTAAAATTTAAAAGGAATATGAAAGAGATAAACCTGGAATGTAGAGATTAGGATTATATAAAATAAAACATAAAATTTGACAAAAGGAACTACCTTGATTCAGAGAAAAAGAATTATTGAAGAAACAAAAATTAAACAAAAAGGCACTATCCTTAGTAATTCATTGAAAGATCTGGATTTTAAATGATTGAATCTTCGAATTAGCAGCGTGAGTTCTCTATGTCTGTTGATTTGGATGTACTTTGAATTAGCAGCAAGAGTTCTCTATGTTCTCATCAAACGCCCTTGTTTACTACTCTTCTCCACTATGATAAAATCGGCCAACTGACCTTTTAGATAATATAAAAACTCGTACTAGTCCATCAGAACTGTTAGCTATGTGTGTAAGTTTAGTCACCTGTTTTTTAGGAGGTGAAGACAACTTTCACAAGTGCATGTTATAAATTCACTTTTGTGCTAACTGTTATTGTTATTTTTTTTATGGAAAGTATGATCATATGAACTCAAGAAATGTAATACAACAGGTTATCAATTTTTTTTTTAGTAAATACATTACATCAAATAGAAGTCTTTGGAATCTTTGATGAATGCTTGTGGAAATGTGTTGAAGACTTTGAATCCTCGTTGTTTTATCTAAAGAATCCGCAACATTGTTGTTCTTCCTGTTGATGTACTCTACTTTTGCTTGGGGGATATTTTATAGAATAGAAGTAGCTTTATCTATTGTATTTTCTGCTAGCTATGGAGCCTTTGTCTCTCTGTTGTTGATAGTATTTGTAAACGCAGTATACCACCAACTTTTTCGTTTTTGATAGGAGTATGACCTTGTATAGTACTTTTAACAATCAAAAGATGCAGAAAAGTAAAAGTACATACACATAAGAATTTTGTCAACGAGTAAACTGCAATGGCAGAAAAACCCCACGACCTCATCTAGATTTGAACACCAAACTGTATTAAGCCGCTACAGACACTAACCTACATCAGACTTCGAACTGGAATGTAGTTGAGACCGAATCCACCCTCCAAGCGATTTAACGCTACTACGTCTCTTGAACCTCCCAAGGATCTACGCAATTGATTCACTTAGTTGATGTCCTTTACAACCTAAGAGTTGCTTCAACCTAAGTGAAGACTTTTGATACCAATCTGCCTTTAACAGATAAACCTATTTGATTTCCGTTAAAATCAAATATCAAGGTGATGAAATATGTTTGCAATGGAAAAAGCTAGAAAACCTCACAAGTACATAACTTACGACTCCCGAAGAACAATCTAGATTCTTAACCACCTCTCAAGAACAATCTTTAAAAGATCAATTAAGATCAATTTTCAGATATCTATCTCGAGGAATCACAAAGTCTGGGACGAAGAGAACTTTGCGATTACTATCTATCTTTCCTGAAAGAGATTACAAAAACCTCGATAACAGAAAAGCAAGATTATAATTCACGAACTATAAAGGTAAAGATAGTCAGACCTCGGACCTGGCTTCACGAATCCCCAAAGCGAAGTCTTTTAGTCGTAGACTTAATTATGTTTCTCAAAGAAAACCTAGGTCTATAGAGGACGACTCTAGAATGAACTAGGATACAAAGTGTCAAGGATTGATTTTCCCAGTTGAAAGAGCATCTCTATTTATAGTTTTCAAAGACTAGGGGTTGCTTAGAATTCAAGCTAAGATAACTTGATAATCAAGAAAACACTTTTAGGTCTTGAAAATACAATGAAATAATATACACTAGGAACCGGTTATGGAACTGTGTATAATGACTTTTCGATTTGACAAGTATGCCAAAACTAAAAGCAATTTGATGTTCATCTAAACACCTAGGAATTTAATCATGATGCGCACACATAAGTGTTTGAGTGATCAATGATGTCTTAGAAGTGTTTGAGAGAGTTCTAGCAATGCTAAACATATTTAAAAAATAAGTCTTTTAGCATCTGCTAAAATCTACTTGGACGGTTGGTACAACCGTTTGTGAAACGTTAGGCTTATTCACGAGTCAGGGTGCAACAGTTCATGAACCGGGTTCGCCAACCCTACAAGACTACCGAACTTAGTTTTCCACGGTTCGTGAACCGGGTTCGCCAACTGCTATCCTATAATACTAAATTCAAAATTCAGTTCACAAAACTGTTCCCAACTGAACTCATGTTTGCGAACCGGTTCACCAACCTTCCTGTATTTCTGAAACTCAAATATCCATGGTTTTCGAACTGGTTCGCCAACCTGCCTTGAGCTGAAATATCAGATAGTTCAATATTTATCTCTAATGATGTTTGAAACATTCCCACGTGATAAAATCATTTGCATGGGAAATTTTCAATTGATTCACAAATTAATTCAAATAATAAAATTTCTTAAAGCTAATATTATTTAAGGATCGTTGAACATCTTTGTTAAAGCCATATTTCAAGATTTTAACAAGACAAGTTTAACTCGAAACTTCTTATTTGTAAATCTACTAGAAGTCATATGACATCGTCTCAGCGGATAGAATAGCAAGATGGCGAGTAAAATAGAATGGTTCAGTATTCACATCCTTAATGCAAAAGTTCTTCAAATCTCTTCGTCGATCTTTAGTCTTCGAGGGTGATGTATGATACTCAACTACCAAATTATAACCTAGTCTGAGACTTGACTTAGTAGACTAGAAATCAAGATATAATTTTGATCATCTAACATTGACAACAAGCTTGAGATAACAAAACTTGTGGGTTCAACCGAGCATTGCTCTAACAGTATCCACCAACTGTTTGCAATCCTTTGCTATGTAAACACTTGAGAGAATATTATTATGTAGTCAGTCGCTTGCTACTTATGATGAAGTAGATTATTGTTAGAGCATAGCTCGGTTGAACTCACCAAGTGTTGGTATGTCAAGTTATGTTGTCATATTTTAGTATCAAAACTCATCTAGAGTCGCTTGATTAAATACTAGAGTCAACTTCATTTCGGTTATACTAGAAAGTCTAGAATGTTGAGACATACAAGTATTACTCCGAAGACCATAAGAATGTGAAGAAGTAATGAACTACAACGACGACATCATCCTTCCTGTTGAGGTTAGTAATATTGACTTGAACTATTTCATTCCTAATGTATCTTTCAAGTCGTGCTATATTGAAAACACAAGTACGAAGCTGTATATATTGTACATATTGTATAATACTCTAGTGATGTGACATGATCATAATAGTATGATCATAGTATTAGGGAATTAGACCATGAAGTATAACGCTTATCTTTTGAACTTCGTAGATATGACATCGACATAATCTTGTATATATAATTATGATTATGTGAATGGGTTATGGTGAAGATTTCATCCTAGGAAAAAGTGTGTTACATTTGTTTAAAGGAAGTTCATTCATGAACTTGTTTCGTGAATCGAAATGGAAATCATTAGGCTTATTGGTCCGGCTATTCATTGCAAATCTTTGGATAACCAATATGTGTGAGATGGTAGAACCGATCTTAACTTAGGTTATGTATCTTGATATAACTAATCACAATGCCTGACTTATGATTTGGTATGACTGGTTTTTATTAATTGGTGTAACCGATCCTAAGTAATCACCATGTGATGGTATGATCGATCCTTGTAATAGGTGTGACCGATCCTAGTAATTGGGGTGACCGATCATGAGTATGTGTAACCGATCCTTGTAATTGGTGTAACCGGTCCTGGTAACTGGTGTGACCGATCACAAGTAATACCATGTGTATATGTAACCGATCCATGTAACTTCTGTAACCGATCCTAGTGACTGGTGTGACCGATCACAAGTATTTCCATATTTAGGTATAATTGATCCTAGTGATTGGTAGAACCGATTGAACCCATGTATGTGATTTGGTATTTGATCAATCATATTGTAGTCTTGGAAAACAGGTGAAACAATTTTAAACTTGTTTGGAAGTGTGGTATAACCGATTCCAAGAATGTAAATCCATGTAAATATGAAATAAGGATTGGCAGTTAAAAGATGTCAAATACTTTGAACACGAGCAGTAACTCTTATCATTTATTGTTCAAAGATATTCCTTAGTACTCAAGGTGATCATGTACCGAAATAAATTAAGAATCTTTTAATGAAGGTTTTTGGTTTTATGTGCTTTAATTACAAACAATCAAATGCATATTTCTAGAGAATAAAAATTAGTAATGTGAATTTACTAATTGGAGATTTTCTATTGAGAATTTTGGAAATATTGGACAAGCATTTATTGGAATTATGAAAACCGAATTTTTCCATTCATTGCATATCTTGAGAATACTTTCGGTTTTGGAATTTTTTTGGTGTCCAAACATCCTTGGTCTATAAATACCCTAAGTTCGCTTTTCTAGCAAACTATCCTAAGAGCCAGGAAAACTTCATTTCTTGTTGTTTCTGGTGGATACGTCTATTCGGAGAGGAAAGTATCCTAATTAGGTGAAATCTCTTACGACCGCTCGTTTAAAGACTTCTGTGGGATCAATAAGATCTACGGGTATTATTGGTGGGAAACTAGATAATTGCAGTGTTATTAGTTTTCGATTGATTTAATTGACTAACGGTTGTTGAAACTTTGATTGCACCTAGTTTGTTTATTCTTGAGAATATTCTCTTCTGATATAAGATTCACTCAAACTAGATCGAAATATCGACGGGATCTTTAGAACTGTTGTTAGATCTAAAGATATCTTATGATAATCCATTGTTAACAGACTCCATTCTGTGCGTGATTGATCACAAGAGATTCAAGTGGTGTTGTTCAGGTTATTAAAGATTAAAGAAGATTTGAAGAAGAAGCAGATTTCTTATTGGTTTTCGTATCTTGTTAATTGTGTGCACAAACCTTGATCGGTTGGGATCCAACTAGGATCAGATTTATTTGATTGATTAGTTGCGTGAGATCGGCATTCTCAATATATCTCTTTGGGTATTATTTTGATTGAGTGCGAATCTATACTTGACTATTTCGGTAGTTAAAGTTAGATTGATTTAACCAGACAAAGGAGTTTATTAGATTAAACATAAGAGCCTTTGTTAACAACTCATCTATATCTTGTAGCAAATATTGATTAGAGTGGTTATCAAAAAAATTCATTTTTTGTTATTTGGAATACGATCCAAAGGACTTGTTATTCACGTGCGTGACTCTAGAAGTCGAAGGCGCAGGGATACTGAGGGAACTAAGTAGCTAGGGGTAGTCTGCTTGGTCTCAACTATACGAAGTTGGTGTAGATTTTGTATAACGGATTAATTCTGAGAGTATTCAAAACCGGACTAGGTCCCGGGGGTTTTCTGCATTTGCGGTTTCTTTGTTAACAAAATCTTGTTGTGTCATTTACTTTGATTTTCACATTATAATTGTTTATTATAATAAAGTAAAATGCACATATACGTTAACTCCGCATTACTTGATTGTGATCCTATAGAGTTTGGTTACTACCGAACCTATTATCAAGTAACATACTTCGTTGTTGTATTGTCTCGATCTTGTATCCATAGTCAATCACATAAGTTATCTTGTTTTTGTATTGTCTCGATCTCGTATCCATAGACAATCACACGAAGTGTGAACCAAATTGTCGTATTGTCTCGACTCTGTCCATTGACAATCACTTTCGGTAGAGGACTTATAGGTTGAAACGAAAAGATTGTGGTGTATTTGGGTACCCTTGTCTTTTCAATTGGTATCAGAGCGGGCAAACACAAAAATATCTAACAATATGTGTTTGGTGCGATCCAACCTATAAGTTATGGGTCAAGCAAAGACTAAGCGAATGCTAAGAAAGTCAAAATACTCAATTAACAAACTGCATGATATGTGCTTAAAAGAGGATCTCTCATCAATTTCATGTTTCTCAATTGAAGATATCTCTGACAAGATATTACTGAGCTCTATGCTTGAAATCCCTGATGGACGATCAAGTGTAAAAACCTCTGAACTAAAAGAGTTGAGCAGTCAATTTCTTCATTGCTCTAATGAACTCCTTTCATCACTTGAGCGTGAGCAAATCGCAACTACCGTGTATGAAAAACTTGGTAAGGAACATGATTTGTTGAATGATAAACTCTCTCAACAAGTACTATGTCTTGAAGAAAGAATGAGTGCTGAACTTTATCGGGCAGAAATTGCTATGAAAGAAAGGGATGAAAGTCTCAAAAAGATTCATCTTTTGGAGGAAGAACTTGCTGATTCAATCTAATTCTCAACAAGAGTGTTTCAAGGAGAAAGAGAATACCTTTTTATCTCATATAAAGCTCTTAGAAGATAATCTCAACTCTGCTCTTGATAAGAAAAAATCTTTAGAAGAAAAAATCTCTAAGTTGAACAATCTATCCTCTTTGTTGGAAATTAAAAGAAGTCACGATGATAAACGTGGCTTGGGATATGAAGGTTGTAATACCTCAATCTATAACAAAGATATAAAGTTTATCAAATCTCCTAATCTCACTACACAAACGGAGGTCTCAGATGTCTGAAAAGACGAGGGTACCCAAATACACCACAATCTTTTATTTATCCAACTATAAGTCCTCCTACCGAAAGTGATCGTCTATGGACTAAGTCGAGACAATACAAAAAATCGGTATTCACACTTTGTGTGATTGTCTATGGATACGAGATCGAGACAATATGACTACCAAAGTGTGAAACTTGATAATAGGTTCGGACTTAACCAAACTTTATAGGATCACTATCAAGTATATGCGGAGTTGACGTTTGTGTAATTTACTTTAAATTATATAAACAAATATGATTGCGGAAAATAAAAGTAAATCACACAGCAAGACTTTGTTAACGAGGAAAACTGCAAATGCAGAAAAACCCCGAGACCTAGTCCAGAATTGAATACTCTAAAAGTTAAGCCGCCATACAAAATCTACACCAACTTCGTATAGTTGAGACCAAGAAACTACCCCTAGTTCACTTAGTTTCCTAAGTATGCCTGCGTTTTCGACTTCGATGAGTGCACGCACTGGAACAATTCCTTTGGATCGTATTCCAAACATTAAAGGAACAACAAATCTGTTTGGTAACAACTCTTTCGATTCTTTCAAGATAAAGATATCTCAAGTCATATGCAAAGGCTCTTCCGTTTAATCTAATACACTTCTTTAACTGGTTAGATCAATCTATCCAATAACTACCAAAGTAGTCAAGTTTAGATTCGCAATCAATCGATATAGATTCCAAACAGAAACTATAAAGTGATGCCGATCTCACGCAACTAATCAATCGAATAAATCCAATTCTAGTTGGATCCCAGCCGATCAAGGTTTGTGCACACCCAAAGATAAGAGAACCAAATAAGAAATCTTTGGTGTCTTCAAATCTTCTTTAATCTTCAATAAATACCTGCACAACACCATTTGAATCTCTTGTGATCATTCACACACAGAACGGAGTCTGTTAACAATGGATTATCACAAGATGTCTTTAGATCTACAAACAGTTCTAAAGATCCCGTCGATACTTCGATCTAGTTTGAGTGAATCTTATATCAGAAAAGAAGATTCTCAAGAATAAATAAACTAAGTGCAATCAAAGTTTCAACAACCGTTAGTCAATCAAATCAATCGAAAACTAACATTGCAATTATCTAGTTTCCCACCAACGGTACTCGTAGAGCTTCTTGATCCCACAGAAGTCTTTAAACGAGCGGTCGTAAGAGATTTCACCTAATTAGGATACTTTCCTCTACGATTAGACGGCTCCACCAGAAACAACAAGAATGAAGTTTGCCTGGCACTTAGGATAGTTTGCTAGAAATGCAAACTTAGGGTATTTATAGACCAAGGATTTTTGGACACCAAGGAATTTCCAAAACCAAAAATATTCTCAAGATATGCAATGAATGGCAAGATTCGGTTTTCCTAATTCCAATAAATGCTTGTCCAAAATTTCCGAAATCTCTCAATAGAAAATATCCAATTAGTAAATGCACATTACTAATTTTTATTCTCTAGAGATATGCATTTAATTGATGGTAATTAAAGCATATAAAACCAAAAACCTTAATTAAAATTTTCTCAATTTATTTCGGCACAGGATCTCCTTGAGTACTAAGGAATATCTTTGAACAATAAATGATAAGAGTTACTGTACGTGTTCAAAGTATGTTGACATCTTTTCACTGTAAATCCTTATTCATATTTACATGGATTTACATTCTTGGAATTGGTTATACCACACTTCCAAACAAGTTTAGAATTGGTTCACCTGTATTCCAAGATCACTATGTGATTGATCAAATATCAAATCACATACATGGGTTCAATCGGTTCTACTAATCACTAGGTTCGGTTATACTTGTGATCGGTCACACAAGTTACCAGGACCGGTTACATCAGTTACCAGGATCGGATACATCAATTACAAGGACCGGTTACCATATACTCATGGTATTGCTTGTGATCGGTCACACCAGTTACCAGGATCGGTTACACAAATTACCAGGATCGGTTACACCAATTACCAGGACCGGTTACCAATTACAAGGATTGATGACACACACTCTGTGATCGGTTACACCAATTACTAGGATCGGTCACACCAATTACAAATATCGATCATACCATCTCATGGTGATTACTTAGGATTGGTTACACCAATTAATAAAAATTAGTCATACCAAATCATAAGTCAGGCATTGTGATTAGTTATACCAAGATACATAACAAAGTTACGATCGGTTCTTCCATCTCACACATATTGGTAATCCAAAGTTTTGCAATGAATAGCCGTACCAATAAGCCTAACGATTTCCCTTTCGATTCATAAAACAAGTTCATGAATGTACTTCCTTTAAACAAATGTAAAACATTGTTTCCTAGGATGAAATCTTCACCATAACCAATTCATATAATCATAAAAGTATATACAAGATTACGTCGATATCATATCTACGAAGTTCAAAAGATAAGCGTTATACTTCGTAGTCTAATTCCCTAATACTATGATAATACAAATATGACCATGTTATGTTTTCAATATAGCACGACTTGAAATATACGTTAGGAATGAAATAGTTCAAGTCAATATTACTAACCTCAAGAGGAAGGATGATGTTGTCGTTGTAGTTCGCTTCTTCTTCACATTCTTCAGGTCTTCGGAGTAATACTTTTATGTCTCAACACTCCTAGACTTTCTAGTCTAACCTAAACAAAGTTGACTCTAGTATACAATCAAGCGACTTTAGATGAGTTTTGACACACTAAAATGTGACAACCAAACTTGACATACCAACGCTTGGTGGGTTCAACCGAGCTATGCTCTAACAATCTCCCCCTTTGTCAATGTTAGTGACAAAACTCTTATTACATATGGATAAGCAAATTACAAGAATTCATTTTACATACGCTTGATTCCAAGTTTCAACAACATTATATCCTGCATATATTCAATCAATAAATTCTGTTATTGACATTTGAATAACAAAGCTTATACTCCCCCTAAAGGCAAGCTAGGTAGATATTCAATCCAAACATCTTTGTTATTCCCCTTTTATAGACATAATTACTACACAACAATATGATATGTTTCTCCCCCTTAGTCAATGCCTTACCTTTTCATTAGATATAACGTTTAAGCACAATTGTCCTTTCATTAGTGATTGCAAATCACTTGTTTACTCCATATATTTCTCCCCCTTTTTGTCACAAAATGACAAAGGTTCGAGCAAATAAAGGACTGTGAATATCAATATTCTGCAGAGCACGTGTCACGGTTTTGGTGGTCGCGTGCAGGATAACTGTGTAGCCCTCGCTACACACAGGAATCTGAGCAGCGGAAGGTACCTTCGCAGATCTACTTTATCCCATCCCAAGGAAGGATACCTCGACGGCTAAGATGGAAAAAGTAGAACCTAGCCTAGAGAGAGGCAGCTGGTGAAGGGACAAAGGTAGATGACATATCCAATCAGCATTTAATGCGCAAATCTCTTATCTACACGCTTAACTAAAGCACGTGGAGAGAGATGATATGGAAGAGTATGACTGGCGGAGGCTAGCGGTGAACGAAGGTACAATCTGTACTGAGGCTGGGTAGTTCCCGAAGGAACGTGGGTCAGCTGAGGTGGCAGAATCCGACTGGAGAAAGCGCGCGGTGAACAAAGGTACCATTTATACGGAAGGTATATCAGGGGACGATGGAACCAAAGATAACAAAGATATATCTGGAGCAGAAGGGGCTATAAATACCAAGTTTCACCAACAAACAAGGGCATTCAATACTTAGGAGAAGAAGATCTAGTCTTAAGTTTATACCTCTTTAATATTTAGAACTTAAGTATCTACTTCAACTTGAGTTCTCTCTATTACTTTGGGAAGCATTTAAGATCTTTGTAACCACCAAAACTTAATACAAACAATCACTCATTACCCCGTGGACGTAGACTAAAGTCGAACCACGTAATCTCTTGTGTCTCATGATAACTTAGTAGCATTTACATTATATTTGTATTCTTCGTTATTATTGCGATCTCAAGTACCTTTTATTACTTGTATTATCAGTTCAACAGAGACATCAATATTACTTAGTATCTGATTCTCTGAGCTGTATACATTACGTAGACTATAGGAAAATTAATAGTCACAAGGACAAACCAAAAGGATCTTACAAATCTAAAAGACTTGTAAATAACCTATAAGAGTTAAGCACGAAGGTTGCACATACCACTTTAGATAACCAATATTAAAACCGAAACTACAAGTAATTTAGTTTTAATATGTTATCAAGGAAACAATTACCTGAAGTAATTTTCCCTAATAGTTTAACAAATCAACTAAGAAACTTAATTCCCTTGTTAAAATGATTGCAAACATACAATCGCTTATTTCGATAAGACCAAAATAAAGATCAGAATTAACTTTATTTCTCTCATCAGGCTCTAATTATTCAGACAATAACTTAGACCTTTCTCTTTAGACAAGATAAACACTAGGTTAGTTAACTAGTTTTTCTTGTCAAGGCATTCAATTAGACTTGAATAACCGAATCCTCCAATTTGATGAGTCTAACTAAGATCAGAATTAACTTAGTTTCTCTTATCCGGAATCGATTTGGACTAAACAAATGATTTCGTATTTCGTTAAGCCATAAACAATACATACAAACCAAAATAAATTGACTTGCACAATTATTTTCTTAACCGGAAGCAATTGAAACAAACATAGACATTATAGCACCACAATTGCACCTAATTTTGTTAAGCAAAAACACTTGATACCCAACAATAAAGAAGATACCAAACAATAAGCCATAAATTGACACAGTTTTTCTTAACCGGGAACAATTGAATCATACACACACACACATCCATACACAATAATGGAACATATCAATTGTACCATAATTTTGTTAAGCAAAAGCAAAATATATGCAATATTAATAGGCTTTTCTTAAACATGAAAACGATTAACTAACAAATTCGTTACCTCAAATTCCGCAGCCTCTTCTCCTCGAAAAGATATATCATTAAGCGCAAGTTCAAATAAGAACTCTTTCCCAGTGTGTTGTCATCCTCTCGCAAGAACAAAAGAACAACAACAAAAGCAACCTTTACCAGAGAAAAGTTGAAACGGTTTTAACTAATGCGTGCCAATTGCAAAAGTTGAAAACCCGAAACACATATGTTATGTTAAACACAATTCATGTAAACATAAATTGATTCAACATATTGTGACATTTTACATATGAGTTTCAATCGGAACACCTTATGATCCTTTGATAAAGCCTAGCAAAATGGGCTAAAACTTAATCCCGCTAAATCAAAAAGCCACACAAACCATAAGGGTCACATCATATGAGATCGAATATTTAGGTTAATAAAAACCGAAATCCGACATCCCATAAACCGAATACACATAGAAAAAATAAAACATTCATTCACAGGCTATGTAATCGGTAACCATCACAAGAAAAATTATAAAGAAATAATTTTATTCATAAATAATGATAGTTTTATTCAAAATAGACCTTGAACAATAATTGAAGTAAATCAAAACCATTGATGTCTATTTTTCTGGGGACTGAAACTAAAGTCAAAATCTCTTCATGATGTTGAGATCTTTTTCGCTTGAAAGGAATAATTCTTCGAATTCCTTGAAGAGATCCTTGATTGAAGAATAATTCCTCAACCTTGAGCAAGTTAGGTTCTCCTTTGTTTACCTTCTTCAGGAGTAATTCTTGTTGTTTGAGAAAGCGATCTTGAACAAGTAAAGATTTTTCAAGAGAACGCTTCAACATCAAAACCTCTAATTTTGTTTCCGCACAAGTTCGTGCTATTTTGTGAAACTCTTTCTCATGATAATCTGTATTCCACATCAAAACCCTTGCAGAGAGCTTTGCATGATAATCTGTATTGTACATAATTCTTGTTCCAGAGGTATAAACAAGATTTTTCTCCTTTAAGAGACAAAGTTTACCAAAACTTATGTACTAATAGTTTCCAAAGTCTTGGTCACCGATTATTGAAATCAAAATATTCTCCTTTAATATAAAAGAACCGAAATTTTTAATATGGTTTTTAACTTGTGAATATTTCCATAGATCTTGCAAAACTATTATTATATACACTGAACTCATCAAACATAGTTTGAGCACTTCATGAGTCAGTGTGTTCAAACAAGATACTAGGTATCTAGTTGAGATAGATTATTCTCTTTAACAGTTGTAGAGAGTCTTCTTTTATCTGTTCTCTTTGGGATCTTACTCCTCTTGTAAGACTGACCAAACTTATCATAAAAATGACTATCATCAAGATATTTAGGTATTACCTTATGTATTGATGAACAAGAGAATTTTCCATATTCCTTTTTGTTTGGTTTCACCGTCTTCTTTGGTTCCTATTTCCATGAGTTCCTAGTCTTTTGATCCTCTTTCCTTTTGTGATGAACAATTCTTTGAGAATCCATGTGAGAGTTCTTTGATCTAAGAAAATAAGACTTATGTATGATTTCTTTCGAAAAAGGTCTCATATTACAACCTTGACTAGAAGTTGTTCTTCCAGAGTTTAAACACGGTGATTGTTCAAAATCTCTCACAACATGACCTTTGATTCCACAATGAAAACACCATATATAATGATGCTTATGATGGTGTGAAAGGCTCATCTTGTGATCCTCAGAGAATGCAGATGTTTCTTTGAAGGATGAAAGTTTTTTCCGAGTGCCTTTGATGTCATCCTTTTTTCTTTTCGAGGGAAAGATCGAATCAGATTTTATAGATTTATCCGGGCAGGATGAAACTAATTGATTTTTTGTCATTAAAGAACACATTTCACCTTTTAGCCTATTGATATGTTCAAAAACTGTCTTTACCTCAAAATCATATGAGATCTTTAAGGCATTGTATTCATCATCAGCTATTTCTCTTAAGATCTCATTCCTCTTTTCTTGATCAATACTCTTTTTTAGCTTAGCTTCCAAGGATCGAATCTTTGAGGAAGATGTGATCTTGAGAGAGTCTAAATCAGCTTTTAGGGTAGTTAGATCAAGATTGAGTTGATCATTTTCAGCTTTCATAAGACATAAGTCTTCAAGAAGCTTTCCTTCTCTTTTTAGTACAAGAGTGAGTTTGGTTGCACATGAGAGAAATTCTTCTCTCAGTTCATTTAACTGAGATGCTTTTATATTCACATAGTCAATATCTTCTTCATTATGAAGATATTTTTCAGAATCTGTATTATTGATTGTGAATACAGGACTTAACTTCACTTCTTCATGAGAACATACAAACATATTTTCAGAAGAGCAAATAGAACTTGTGGAAAAAGCCCCTTTTAAAAATTTGCTAAAATCAAACCCATAGAGTGATTTCCCCAAATCTTGTGATACGTTAACTGAGTCTCTTTTTGGCTTTACCTTACCTTTCTGCAGACTCATTTCTTATAGGTTGGATCGCACTAAACACAGATTATTATATCTTTTCGTGTTTGCCTGCTCTGATACCAATTGAAAAGACGAGGGTACCCAAATACACGACAATATTTTATTTATCCACCTATAAGTCCTCTTACCGAAAGTGATTGTCTATGGACTGAATCGAGACAATACAACAAATCGGTATTCACACTTTGTGTGATTGTCTATGGATACGAGATCGAGACAATACGACTACCAAAGTGTGATACTTGATAATAGGTTCGGACTTAACCAAACTTTATAGGATCACTATCAAGTATATGCGGAGTTGACGTTTGTGTAATTTACTTTAAATTATATAAACAGATATGATTGCGGAAAATAAAAGTAAATCACACAGCAAGACTTTGTTAACGAGGAAAACTGCAAATGCAGAAAAACCCCGGGACCTAGTCCAGAATTGAATACTCCCAGAGTTAATCCGCCATACAAAATATACACCAACTTCGTATAGTTGAGACCAATAAACTACCTCTAGTTCACTTAGTTTCCTAAGTATGCCTGCGTTTCCGACTTCGATGAGTGCACGCACTTGAACAATTCCTTTGGATCGTATTCCAAACATTAAAGGAACAACAAATCTGTTTGGTAACAACTCTTTCGATTCTTTCAAGATAAAGATATCTCAAGTCATATGCAAAGGCTCTTCCGTTTAATCTAATAAACTCCTTTGACTGGTTAGATCAATCTATCCAATAACTACCAAAGTAGTCAAGTTTAGATTCGCAATCAATCGATATAGATTCCAACAAGAAACTATAAAGTGATGCCGATCTCACGCAACTAATCAATCGAATAAATCCAATTCTAGTTGGATCCCAGCCGATCAAGGTTTTTGCACACCCAAAGATAAGAGAACCAAATAAGAAATCTTTGGTGTCTTCAAATCTTCTTTAATCTTCAATAAATACCTGCACAACACCATTTAAATCTCTTGTGATCATTCACACACAGAACGGAGTCTGTTAACAATGGATTATCACAAGATGTCTTTAGATCTACAAACAGTTCTAAAGATCCCGTCGATACTTCGATCTAGTTTGAGTGAATCTTATATCAGAAAAGAAGATTCTCAAGAATAAATAAACTAGGTGCAATCAAAGTTTCAACAACCGTTAGTCAATCAAATCAATCGAAAACTAACATTGCAATTATCTAGTTTCCCACCAACGGTACTCGTAGAGCTTCTTGATCCCACAGAAGTCTTTAAACGAGCGGTCGTAAGAGATTTCACCTAATTAGGATACTTTCCTCTACGATTAGACGGCTCCACCAGAAACAACAAGAATGAAGTTTGCCTGGCACTTAGGATAGTTTGCTTGAAATGCAAACTTAGGGTATTTATAGACCAAGGATGTTTGGACACCAAGGAATTTCCAAAACCAAAAATATTCTCAAGATATGCAATGAATGGCAAGATTCGGTTTTCCTAATTCCAATAAATGCTTGTCCAAAATTTCCGAAATCTCTCAATAGAAAATATCCAATTAGTAAATGCACATTACTAATTTTTATTCTCTAGAGATATGCATTTAATTGCTAGTAATTAAAGCATATAAAACCAAAAACCTTAATTAAAATTTTCTCAATTTATTTCGGCACAGGATCTTCTTGAGTACTAAGGAATATCTTTGAACAATAAATGATAAGAGTTACTGTACGTGTTCAAAGTATGTTGACATCTTTTCACTGTAAATCCTTATTCATATTTACATGGATTTACATTCTTGGAATTGGTTATACCACACTTCCAAACAAGTTTAGAATTGGTTCACTTGTATTCCAAGATCACTATGTGATTGATCAAATATCAAATCACATACATGGGTTCAATCGGTTCTACTAATCACTAGGATCGGTTATACTTTAATATGGAAATACTTGTGATCGGTCACACAAGTTACCAGGATCGGATACATCAATTACCAGGACCGGTTACCATATACTCATGGTATTGCTTGTGATCGGTCACACCAGTTACCAGGATCGGTTACACAAATTACCAGGATCGGTTACACCAATTACCAGGACCGGTTACCAATTACAAGGATTGATGACACATACTCTGTGATCGGTTACACCAATTACTAGGATCGGTCACACCAATTACAAATATCGATCATACCATCTCATGGTGATTACTTAGGATTGGTTACACCAATTAATAAAAACTAGTCATACCAAATCATAAGTCAGGCATTGTGATTAGTTATACCAAGATACATAACAAAGTTACGATCGGTTCTTCCATCTCACACATATTGGTAATCCAAAGTTTTGCAATGAATAGCCGTACCAATAAGCCTAACGATTTCCCTTTCGTTTCATAAAACAAGTTCATGAATGTACTTCCTTTAAACAAATGTAAAACATTGATGATAGCAAACCAACAATTGATGATCATTCAAATCAGGAATTAAAGAAAGCTCTTTCGCAAAAAGAAAGGGATCAAAGCCTCCAAAGGTGCAGAAAAGGAAAGGGTCATCATAAGGATATCCACAGAAAGGTAACAACAAAATTTATAATTCTTATAATAGTAAACATTGTTATTATTGTGGTAATAAAGATCATCTACAAAGATAATGTAAGATTCGCAGGATGCAAAATGCTCTTCGTTTTGTACCAAAAGAATTGGCAAAAGCTTCGTTTTATACGAAGAATTTTGATCCTTGTTTCTCAACAAACAGACAAAAGAACTACTATGTTAGTCCATGGTCTGTTCATTATGCTCTAAAGTCTTAAAAAGGGGTACAAGAAAAATGACTTTAAAAGGGAAAGATCTGCTATTTATCCTTTAAAAGGAACATATTCGGAAATAATTTCTGAACATGATGATGTATCATATCTCAAGAAATTGAAGAGGAAAAAAAGTCAAAAATAAGGATCGTTCCCACAGAGAGGACTAGGTTGTCAACATGTTTCGGTTTCCTATATAAAACAAAGGGGGATTTTATGATTTTTATATAACTAAAACAAAAGTAAACGAAATAAGACGAAGATATTGGTCAAGGATTTCGTTTTCATTCACTAACATGTTCTTGTCTTAATAACTAGAATTGATATTTAATCTCTCATTATCAAAGGCCCTAGGATATCTTGATCGCAAGAATATCCCGCTAATTTCCTCTTGTCATCAACAAACAAATTAAAAGATGCGAGTATGAATTCTATCTAAGAGAACAACCTAACGTGTAAAAGCACTAATCAAGTTTAATTCCCAAGATGCATTAAGTTCTATGAAATCAGGCCAATCAATGCAATTGAAACACATTGCGCAAACAATTTAACAAAGGTCACGATTCACTTGTGATTAGGATGTATCACTACAAGCAATATTCACAATTATGCTATCTGTATCCAAGGATTATCACTTTTACGTATAATAAACCCTAAACTAGCAATAGATGTGATTACAAGTTCTACCAATTTGCAACTTGACAATACAAACAATCAATCATGTTGTAATACGTCAATCATACAACTATATTAGCAGAGAATCGTGAACGATAAATATGAGACAAAACTAATTCATTAAATCAAAGAGATATGCTATGTGAAATCCAACTAATCCATAACCAATAAAATTAACTACTCATATTAATGAAGTTCATAACAATAATAAAGAGAAGAATCATGTTTCTAAACCCTAGAACAAATAGAAGCTGAGATCTCAGATTAGAATGGAACTCCTCTTTTTTATACTGCCTTCACCTTCCATCTCTAAATTTAGGTCGTGTCAAAAAGTCAGTTGCTGAACCAGCCCATGTGTGAAGCCCAGGTCCAAGTCCATCTGAGTCAGTAGCTGCTCTGAACTGGATCAGTCTGGTTCTGGCCAAGGCGATATTGCACAGCACAGTTCATTCTTGCACCATATCTATATTCTCTGCCAGGTTATCCACTGCATTCATCCCACTAAAACAACTCAACTACGAGCCTTCATCTCTACTATATTGCACAACTGCACCAGCCATTGCCTCAGTCCATTGCAGGTGTAAGACTGAGCATAACCTCGAATACCTCCAGCTTCCTTGCTCTACTCTCATTCACAGCTGCAATACTTCAGTTTCAGCTGCATTACTTCACAGCTACCAGTTTTTCTCCTCCTCCTAAATAGCACCACCAACTCCTGACTGTAACCACCATCAATCCATGGTAAACAAGCATTCCCATTACCTAACACATTCAACTCTGTTCATCACTGACTTCTACCACCACTGCATCATATATTCCATCTGTAGCAGCTACACTCAAGTTTCCTGCTCAACTTCAATTCAAGCACCAACTACCACAACAACTTCTTTTTCTTGTTCTCATGACCACAACCACCTGTAACACGGCTAGCTCAGTCACCACCAGTGCATAACTCCAACCATGAATTCTTACACCTAGCCATTGCTCCTGCTTGACTCAACCAGAACCACCAGCTATCACCAACCTTTCTGTAGCTCACAGCTCCATAATCTCACCTGTAATACAACCCATGGCAGCAACAGCTCCAACTGCAACTCATTCTAGTTAACAGCAGGAACAATCAGTCCCATTCACTCCATTTCAGTCTCAGCTTCATAAGCAACAGCACCTGCAACAACTTGAGCCTTCTTAAGCGTCCAGTTCCAGCTCATAACCAGTTACAGCATCACCCATCTTCTCTATCATCGCAACACCTGACCTGAACTGCCAGCTCTCTCACTTCATATCTGCCAATCCATGGCAACAGCATCACCAGTTGCAACTCTAATGCCTTCTGCAGCCGGACATCCAGACACAACAGCATCATAGCTTCCATTCCCCACTGTAGTTGCACCTCTTTTTTCTGTCTGCAACAGCTACATATCCTACCAACACAGAACCATCTCAGTTCACTCATACATGGTGACTTCTCACCTGAGTCTCCACCGTTGAGCAGCATCAACATCAGATGCCAGGCCATCTCCAACTGCAGCTTCAGTAGCAGCGACGGACATTCGATCAACCTGCAAATGCAAAAGCCAACTTCAAATCTCAGTTCAATCTAGTCATGTGCAGTTCAACAGCTAAAGCTTCATTAATCATCCCCATCTCTGAAATCATCACTGCCATACAGCCCTGCAATTCCAGCTTCTTCTCAACTTAAACCACTGATGCAATTCACAGCCAGCACCAGTGACTGCACCTGCAGTTGCTTCTTTCCACACTGCAACAGCCATTGTACCACCCCTTGTAGCTCACACCACTGAACATTTCTTCTCCCACATCAGCATTTCCATTTGAGCTCAAACTGCATCTTCACCTGTAAACCTAATGCATTCATCTAATCCATCCGTCACGATAACAACACTGCACAGCTGCAACACTGATTCAGTCACAAGACCAGCAGCACAATCACACTCAACATCCTGCCATCATTCCACAATCACCAACCCTAACATCATCAGTTTCTTACTGATTCTCCAAAACCCTTCATAGCTGATTTCTGACATCAACAGCATCCGAAAACCCAATCAGTCTCTGATCAAATCTCAGACCACCATTCTCTCAACAAAACCCATCTCAGATTCCTGAGACACCACCAGTATCTTCATATTCAAAACCCCCCATCAAACCATCACAACAGATTCAATTTCTTCACTGTTTTTACATATTAACACAAACCCAAGCTCTTAATTTCTCTATTCAACTCAAATACAGAAACCCTAACCTAATGGTGAATCGATGGCAGTAATTTCAGTATCTCCTTTCTCTGATCAGTGTCAATTCGAGAACCCTAACTCATCTCAGCCATCGAACACATCAACCTCTTCCACCAGCAGCAGCTTGTTTCACTACCACCGATTTCATCTCTGAATTTCTCGATTTCTCTGTTCAAAATGGTGTCGCCACTCTTTACAGGCAGAGAAAAAGAAATAGAAGCTAATGATGAAAGAAATGAATCCTCTCTGAAGTTATCTGTAGGAAATAGAATTGATACAGCCACCCAAGTAGAGTAGATAAGGGGAACCCATAATAATTTAAGGCACCCCAAATTTTGATATGAGCTACCAGAGAATGATAACTTCTTTTCCTCCATTGTGCTCCCAATAGCACCTGCATGTGCGAAATGATGCTTTTGCCCTGCTCCAAATGAACACTTTCTCATTCTTTTGCTCCAAATGACTCCATAGTACCTTGTGAATTCAAAAGTAAACATAACATACATAATTCAGCAGAAAACATAGCAAAGAAAGCATAAACTATAGATATAAATGAAGGTGTTTTAGACACTATCAAATTCCCCCACACTTAGACTTTGCTAGTCCTCGAGCAAATCAAACAAAACAATTTTAGTTCCATTTGACTTGTTTTTTGTTTTAGAATTTTATTTCATGTACCTTTTTGAGGATGATGACTCTTTCTCAGGAGACGTCACCTAAGATGACACTGGCAGAATATAAGCGTAGAAGTTCAAATTATCAGGTGATGTAATTTTAGATAGTGGTAAGAATGAGTTCGTAAGACTTGTGAAAGCTAGATTAATTTAAACTAAAAGTAGAGAAAATTTTAATCCAAATTTGTTTTTGTTTTTTTAGAGTGAAAATAACCAAGACACTAGATTCCACTATTACACATGAATAAATGATGATAAAGATTCCAAAACTCTAATTATTTTTAAAATCTCTTTTTCTTAATTCACAAATTATCAAGCATATTCTCAAACATTAATTGTATCCCTTAAGCATAGATTATCTAATCAAAGCATAACCTATCTAATTGAATCACAACTAATTAGGAAAAATTATGCAAACAATTAAAATTCTACAAAGTAGTGATTGAGTGAATTATAAAATACAAATTAGAGAAAAAATAGAATAGTTACCAATTATTCATGCATAAATAGCTTCCTCCGTGCCTTGATTACGCGAGAATTAGCTCATCATTATCATGGAAACATGCTCAAAATTCATCTTTATTAATGCTCAAAAATGGTTCACAAATGATGAAATAGGAGAAAAATTGATAAAAACCGGGTTTGTAACACTTTTGTTCGTTACAAACCGAGCTGTTACAGAGAACGATAAAAATGGAGTGTTGTTGACACTGTTACAATACGACCCACAAACAGTTGTCGTTGTCACTGTTGAAAAACGACGTTCTGCGTGCGTCCAATGTTCTTCGTGTTCTTCACAGCAGCAGAAAATGGAGTTTTCCTGCAACTTGATTTCTCGACTCTCTGGTTCTTCCTAACTGCTCCCAACTCTCTCTATCCCACAGTGAGACCCCAAATTACCTATTTATATCAATCAACACGTAAAAATCTCGCTAATAAATCCAAAATATTTTATTTTACTCGGGGATGATATTTACGTGATTCTTCCTCTGTTTATCTCCTCCACGCATCTGTTTGATCTCCACACACTTCCTGCACGCTGAAAATATGTTAAACTCGCTCTAATCTCCACGAAATCTTCCACAAAATCTTCTCAACACGTGATATTCTCGTTTCTCCCTGTTTTCTTCTTGTGGATTAATCAGCCAAATTCGGTCGAAACAGACACCCATAACAGCTTTCTATGGTCATATTACGTCTACCCATTAAGTTTCAGGGATTGAATCTCACTAAATCACATCCAAAAATCGATCGAAAATTTTACAGAGAAATAAGTTTATTTTCCCGCCAAAAATCTTTTTTTGAATTTGAGAAGAACATGTCCTCCCCCTAATCCTGCACGGGTGTCCCTTTAGCACTTGCTTATGGGGTGCAAATAGTAATTTTTGGGCGTAGATAGTAATTTTTCCGGGGTTCCTCCGACACATTTCTGGGGTGCTTCCGGTGCATTTCTGGGGTGCCTTTAGTACTCTATCCTGGGGTGTAAAACACCACTTTTCGAGCCAATTTCGCCGCAAGAGCTTATTTCTCTAAAAATACCTACAAAGACATAAAATAACAAAATAAATACAAAATCGAACACTAACAATATATACAATTGAGACATATTAGACACAATAATGCGTCTATCATCAGGCAACCTCATCTAAGATGACGCTTGGTGAATATATGCATAGGCAACGGTATGGAGTTTTTGCTCCACATATGGTAAGTGAAGAATCACCTCAAATGATATATGAGAAGTATTACAAACACACACCACTTAGTTTGGAACAAAGATTGAGAATTCTTGAATGCCAAAGATTATATGCTGATGATGATCAGTCTTGTAGTGACTCTTTGTCCCAGACAGAACATATAGATGACCCTGTGGATGATTGTGTTGATGATTTGCCTAATTCTATAGATGAATCTATTTCACAATATCATTCACCAAACTTAGAGGTTGTTTCTAGACCCCTAGACTTCCAAAAGTTACCTAATTTAGGGTTAGAATTGTGTGCTTCTAAGGTTTTGTTGGATTACTTTGCATCAAAGTACCCAGAGGACTTGCTTGTTCCTGATACCGTGCATGAGCCAATTGATATTTCCCTAGTCCAAAGAGTATTCCCATATTATGTTCTTTATGCACTTCCTTGTGAAGTAAAAACCAGGTTTGGGGGTAACTTTTTATTTTTGATAGTTTCACCTTTTTCAAGGAATCATAACATAAATGCGAAGCTGTCATTTGTAAATACTGTATTTTGGGTTGATCCCCAAATTTTTCAGGTTATTAGTTTATGGGGATCCTTTATTTACATTCCAGTAGGTATTTCTATTTTCTTGTTTTATTTTTATTTGTTTCTTTTCGCATATTATGAATTTCCCATCTTAATTTTTACGTTGGATGACTCAATTACATTGAGGACAATGTAATGTTTAAGTGTGGGGGAGTGGTTAACTTTTTACTTTTCTTTTTCATGAATTTTCTTGCATTTATGACCAGCTGTTGAGCGGGTCTAAAAAAGAAAATTATGACCAGTTGTTGAGCGGGTCTATTGTAGGGTTCTTATGACCAGCTGTTGAAGCGGGTCTATTCTTTTGTTTTCTTATCATTTTTTAGGACCAGCCGTTGAGGGGGTTTAAAAATAATTAAAAAAAAAATTAACCCTCCAAATTGACCCTGCATTAAAAGAATAACCTTTAATCTTTGATATAATCGTAATATAAAATTTACTAAAAATAAATAAAAAATAAATAAAATAATAATAATTATGACCAGCTGTGGAGCGGGTCAATTTTCTGTTTTGCTGGAGGACTAGCAAAATATAAGTGTGAGGGTGTTGATAAGCACGCAAGTGCTACATTTTATACTCATATTTATATGAGCTAGGACTCAATATTTTGGTTAATAACACTATTTTAGCGCTTTTGTAGAAAGTACAAGCGAATTCAATCATCCGACAAATAAATGGCTAAAATAGGAGCTATTACGGAGTTTGCGACAAAGGCTTCCAAAGACATTTATGTGGCCGGCCTGGTATTTCTATTTATCAGCGCCACTGAAACTATTTCACGGACATCTCATTTAGTGGGATAAAGAATGCATTTGTTCCAAGCACCTGGAGGTCCTGGACTGGACCCAATTAGAACTTTGAGAAGCGAAGAGTGGACGTGGCTAAACTCTCCATCTCTTCTTGTTGGTGGTATTAAAACTTCATTTTTCTGAGTTGTTCATATCAAAAGACAAAGGGTTTTAGGCATAAATTATTCTGGAGCGTTCTCATTTCTCCAAGCAGCTGCTCACTGATTTTTAGTAAGAACTGAGTTTGAATCAATGGAGCGAGATGGAGATGAGATGGAGATTTCAATGGTTCATAAATGGGAGCTGTTCGTTGCAAATGAATATTCAACAGATGGAAGAAGTAAATGGATGAGGCAGTTGGTAATGAAGATAGTTAGAATCTTCTCTCTCGGGTCTACATTGGGTATTGCCTAGAAATGATCTTAATTGAATGCTACAGAGAAGTCGATACTGAGTTGCCGTGAATTGTCTTGTGCTGAGAATTGGATGGGCTGTCGGTTCGTGTCAAATGGGCATGTTGTGTTTGAGAAATTATCGCAGTGAGAATCATGGCCTGTTGGTGAAGAGATTTAAAGGAAGCAACTTCGATTGAATCTGAGGCGGGACTGTTCTCGAGCAAGCGCAAGCTTCATTGTTGTATGGCTGTGAATCGAGAAGGAAAGTGATGCTTGGCCGGAGGGACAGTAGCTGTTGCCGTGGTTCGAAATTGATGTTGTTCTGCGAAGGAGAGGAACGAGAAGTGGGGTTGTAGCAATCTCTGCCGATAGACTTCAGTTTCTCCTTCTCAAAGCAGCGTCGTACTTGACGGTGCTGTTATATTTCAGGTACGAGTGTTCTTTGCATGGACAGAAAATAGAAATTGGTGTGCTGCCAGAATTGGTACGGAAAGAGGTGATTGGTGATGTTCATTCTACGTCTGTACAACAACAGTAGAAAGTACTGAAGCCGGAGTTGGCTGAGATGGCAACCGGTTGAGCTGTGCAGTCGTTGTTGAATATTCAGAGATGGAGCTCATTGCTTGTGGCAGGATCTGCTGACGAGATTCAGTTTGACAAAGACAGTACTGGTGCTGCTGCCATTGTTTCATGGCCGAGATGGAGATTCACACAGCAGCAACGAGGATGGATCTATGGATATTTTTCAGGGTCTAAGATTAATTATGAACGTGTGTGTTGGCTGTGCTGGCTGCAGTTGGAGATCGAAATTGCTTGCAATCAGTTTAGTTAGGAAGGGAAGATGGTGTTCGCTACAGCACCTCTTTGCAATGGATTTTAGCATCAACAGATCTTGGATTTTGTCTCAAGCTGGTGTGCATTGTTTCAGTGATGCTGCTGTTGATTGTTACATTAAGAAGACGTGGGAGAAGATGGAGGAGTTTTGTGTTAGCCGAACTCGTTCCAGAGGAAGGTGCTGATACGATGGAGTGATTAGCTGAGCTTGTGCAACCAGGCACGGCAAGAGTAAACGGACAGAGATGAAGTAGTTGGCCTGATTAGTCGCTGGAGTGGTTTATACGGCAAGTTGGACTTAGGTGTTGTGGCTGTTGTCGAGTTTAGGCAACCGGTGGTTGGAAAGACATACTTTGGCAGTTGCCCGACCTTGGTGGAAATCAGTTGGTGGTCATTGGACTGGGCCTTGGGCATTATTACCTAGGTCTTATTGGGGACACCTTAGGAGAACTATATATTTGAAGCGAGAAGAACAGAAAGGGGAGGAAGCCAACAGAGGCTAGAGAGCCGACGGAAGCTAGAGAAGCCGCAACTAGAGAATAGGGTTTCGAGTTTTGATTTCATTTCCATTTCCATTTGATTAGCTAGCGACTGATTCGAATATCTATAATATGTTTATGGATTTTGAGAAAGCCATGTCTAGCTAGATTTTGTATTTAGGGTTCTATGGAGAATACCATGATTTTGCAATAGGCTATAATAAAATGAACATTTAGCAAGAGGCTCTAATGAATTGATATCTATTCCTTAAATTATTTCCGTCGATTTTGTGTTGAATATACGCTATCGCTTCACCGGCTTTGGGTATAACAAAAACCTAGTTTTAAATTGTTTGATTAGTTTCACTTAATTATTTGTTTCTTGTTTGATAATTCATGCTTGGGATAATCTTCTTTGTTGAGTTATGCTTATGGGTACAAGTAATATTTGAGGAGCTATACATTTTTGTAGGTGTTGTCATATAGAGCATGCGATAGACATATTTAAGATTTATGATTTCATTTCTGTTCTTAATAGATACAATCGTGGTATCCGTAGACCCTAATTACCGGCCATATATATTACTGGTTTATCAAGTTTGTTAGCAATATTTATTTTAATTCTTTCGTATTTGATAACTAAAAATCCCAAAAACATTATTTCTGGTTAGTCAATTGAGAATATTAGTTAGATATTTCCACCGCTCCTCGTGGGAACGACATGTACTTGCCTCTGTCTACTAGTTAGACACCGTGCGATTGGGCTTATATAAATAGGGTTTTCCTAAAATCCTATCATATTGTCTAAAGAGAAATGTCTAAGTTATTGTCTAAATAATTAGAACTTGATGAGAGAAATAAAGTTAATTCTGATCTTTATTTTGGTTTTATCGAAATAAGCGGTTGTACATACACAATCGGTTTAACTAAGGAATTAAGTTTCTTAGTCGATTTGTTAAACTATTAGGGAAAATTGCTTCGGGCAATTGTTTCCTTGATAACATATTAAAACTAAATTACTTGTAGTTTCGGTTTTAATATTAGTTATCTAAAGTGGTATGTGAAACCTTCGTGCTTAACTCTTATAGGTTGTTTATAAGTCTTTTAGATTTGTAAGATCCTTTCGGTTTGTCCTTTATTTGCTCGAACCTTTGTCATTTTGTGACAAAAAGGGGGAGAAATATATGGAGTAAAAAAGTGATTTTCAATCACTAAGGAAAGGACAATTGTGCTTAAACGTTATATCTAACGAAAGAGTAAAGCATTGACTAAGGAGGAGAACATATCATATTGGTGTTGTAGTAATTCTGACTACAAAAGGGGAATAACAAAGATGTTCGGATTGAATATTTACCTAGCATTTGTTATTCAAATGTCAACAACGACATTTATTGATTGAATATATGCAGGTTATTGTGCTTTTGAAACATGGAATCAAGCGTATGTAAAATGAATTATTTTTTAATTTGTTTATCCAAATGTAATAAGAGTTTTGTCACTAAAATTGACAAAATGGGAGATTGTTAGAGCATAGTTCGGTTGAACTCACCAAGCGTTGGAATGTCAAGTTTGGTTGTCATATTTTAGTATTGAAACTCATCTAGAGTCGCTTGATTAAATACTAGAGTCAACTTCGTTTAAGTTAGACTAGAAAGTATAGGAATGTTGAGACATACAAGTATTACTCCGAAGACCCGAAGAATGTGAAGAAGTAACGAACTACAACGACGACTTCATCCTTCCTCTTGAGGTTCGTAATATTGACTTGCACTGTTTCATTCCTAACATATCTTTCAAGTCGTGCTATATTGAAAACATACGAAGCTATATATACTGTACATATTGTATAACACTCTAGTGATTTGACATGATCATAATAATATGATCCTAGTATTAGGGAATTAGACTACGAAGTATAACATTTATCTTTTGAACTTCGTAGATATGACATCGACATAATCTTGTATATATTATTATGATTATGTGAATGGGTTATGGTGAAGATTTCATCCTAGGATACAATGTTTTACATTTGTTTAAAGGAAGTATATTCATGAACTTTTTTCGTGAATCGAAAGGGAAAATATTAGGCTTATTGGTCCGGCTATTCATTGCAAATCTTTGGATAACCAATATGTGTGAGATGGTAGAACCGATCTTAACTTATGTTATATATCTTGGTACAACTAATCACTATGCCTGACTTATGATTTGGTATGACTGGTTTTTATTAATTGGTGTAACCGATCTTAAGTAATCACCATTTGATGGTATGATCGATCCTTGTAATTTTTGTGACCGATTCTAGTAATTGGTGTGATCTATCATGAGTATGTGTAAACGGTCCTGGTAAATGGTGTAACCGATCACAAGTAATACCATGTGTGATACCCTGCATTTTCCTCTACCCGTTTTACATGCGTTTCGGGTTGGATATTAACCGTATTCGATAACATGTTTTTCGTTTAGACCAAATGGAAGTTTGGTCTTGCCATATGCTTGAATTGTCTTCTATTTATTGTTGCGATACTAGCCCAGAAAAGTTTCTGCAAGCCCATGTTACATAGGTAAAATTTGAATTGTCTTCTGTTTGTTTTGGAACTTAAAGTGTTTGTAAAAATGTTATTAGGACTTCAATTCCTTATCCTGAGTTTGTAGAGTTCCTTGTTAACTTAACCCTTTTATTTCTCAGTTTATAATGATGAATAGCTTGCTTATTTTATGCCTGTGAATGTTGATTTCAACTATTAAGTTTGCTGATTATGAAAATGGAAATGAACTCCATATGCGTAAACATTGTTCTTGTCGACAAATTCTCTTCTTGCCTGTGTCTTTTGATAAAGAAACCAGTTGAGTCCCTATGTGAATGAACGATACTCGATGTGAATGCAAATGAGATTTTATTAAGAAAACCGATTGAGTTCATGTCTCCCGTTAGTTGGAACATAGTTCCATCTTACGCCGGGTAATGATCCCCGATATAGAGAAATGGGTAATGATCCCCATGGGAACTTAGCTTCCCGACCAACGATACGGCTGTCCGTGCCGAGATACGATAGGTGGGTGTACGAACCAAGGTTTTCGTGCCGTGGACTTAATGTATCGAAATCTAAATGGGTTGATTTGTCGAAAACTTCATTGTTATTGTGAATTTTATTTGGTGAATACATTGTTTACTATTCGAAGTTCTATCATCATTTCTTTACATTGAATCCCTTTTGTTTTTTGAGATTTCTTCCGCATTTGATGATGGGAACATAAGCCTATTGATCCGTCATCTCACCTCAATTAACGTTTTGCAGATTTTATCGAAGGGCGAAGTAAGTGAGGAGTCTTTAGTTTAAGCGTGCATTGCTTCTTGTTTTATTTCCATGTACTTTGGTGTTCTTACTTGAGAGAGTGAATGTTCAAGACTTATAAACATGTATTTTATTCCCTAAAGAGTCTATCTACTGACATTTGAAAGGATTTTCGTTTTTAATAAATGTGTTTTATAACTGTGGTCTGTTGTCTGCGAATCTTGAAGCAATAGGTAGGAATTTAGGCAACACTTTCTTAACGAAAAATGTTCATGTATGTCTTGTCTATAATGTGTTCAAAGGGCTTAGTGTTTCGACTTACCGTTTGGGATTTATGGCCTTCAACGTCCAGTATGCCAGATCTGGAAACTGCAGGTTCGCAATTCTGTCACAACTTAGCACACCCGTTTCACAGACCAAATGAACTCGGAATTTAGATTTTTCGGATGTATATGAAATATGAGTCTTCTAGTTTTTAAACTGCGGTCAAGCTCTGAATTTGGAATTGTAACAAAGTCTATAAACCCTCGCCAAAGAAGGATGCCTAAGACGCGTTGCTGCGGCACTTTTTGCCCAGATTTCTCATGTACATTACTTAAATCCTTTCATCCATGTACTTTTGAACATTAAGATTTGTTAGGTTGAGATGAACCTTTTAGTGAGACTAATTAAGGGCTGAGTACTAAAATGAAAGAATAAATTGTAAGCGAAGGAAATAAATTTAAGTTCCGATACCCGCCCGTAACACCTAGAATTTGGATAAATCCATGATCCGAATTTTGGGGTGTTACACCATGTGTATATGGAAATGATCCTTGTAACTGGTGTAACCGATCCTAGTGACTGGTGTGACCGATCACAAGTATTTCCATATTTAGGTATAATCGATCCTAGTGATTGGTGGAACCGATTGAACCCATGTATGTGATTTGGTATTTGATCAATCACATAGTAGTCTTGGAAAACAGGTGAACCAATTCTAAACTTGTTTAGAAGTATGGTATAACCGATTCCAAAAATGCAAATCCATGTAAATATGAAATAAGGATTTGTAGTTAAAAGATATCAACATACTTTGAACACGAGCAGTAACTCTTATCATTTATTGTTCAAATATATTCCTTAGTACTCAAGGTGATCCTGTACCGAAATAAATTAAGAATCTTTTAATTAAGGTTTTTGGTTTTATATGCTTTAATTACCAGCAATTAAATGCATATCTCTAGAGAATAAAAATTAGTAATGTGCATTTACTAATTGGAGATTTTCTATTGAGAGATTTCAGAAATATTGGACAAGCATTTATTGGAATTATGAAAACCGAATTTTGCCATTCATTGCATATCTTGCGAATACTTTCGGTTTTGAAAATTCCTTGGTGTCCAAACATCCTTGGTATATAAATACCTAAGTTTGCATTTCTAGCAAACTATCCTAAGAGCCAGACAAACTTGATTTCTTGTTGTTTCTGGTGGAGCCGTCTATTCGGAGAAAAAAGTATCCTACTTAGATGAAATCTCTTACGACCGCTCGTTTAAAGACTTCGGTGGGATCAAGAAGCTCTACGAGTACCGTTGGTAGGAAACTAGATAATTGCAGTGTTAGTAGTTTTCGATTGATTTGATTGACTAACGGTTGTTGAAACTTTGATTGCACCTAGTTTGTTTATTCTTGAGAATCTTTTCTACTGATATAAGATTCACTCAAACTAGATTGAAGTATCGATAGGGTCTTTAGAACTGTTGTTAGATCTAAATACATCTTGTGATAATCCATTGTTAACAGACTCCAGTATGTGCGTGATTGATCACAAGAGATTCAAGTGGTGTTGTGCAGGTTATTGAAGATTAAAGAAGATTTCTTATTCGTTTTCGTATCTTGTGAATTGTGTGCACAAACCTTGATCGGATGGGATCCAACTAGAATCAGATTTATTCGATTGATTAGTTGTGTGAGAACGACATTCTCAATATATCTCTTTGAAATTTATTTTGATTGAGTGCGAATCTATACTTGACTATTTCGGTAGTTACAGTTAGATTGATCTAACCAGAAAAAGGAGTTTATTAGATTAAACATAAGAGCCTTTGTGAAGGACTCATCTATATCTTGTAGCAAA
Organism: Papaver atlanticum; assembly: GCA_023531105.1. Lineage (NCBI taxonomy): Eukaryota > Viridiplantae > Streptophyta > Magnoliopsida > Ranunculales > Papaveraceae > Papaver > Papaver atlanticum. Next base: position 183,996 of record JAJJMB010006035.1, on the reverse strand, counting down.
GATTGATTAGAGTGGTTACCAAACAGATTCTTCCTTTGTTGTTTGGAATACGATCCAAAGGACTTTTTATTCACGTGCGTGACTTTAGAAGTCGAAGGCGCAGGGATACTGAGGGAACTAAATAGCTAGGGGTAGTCTGCTTAGTCTCAACTATACGAAGTTGGTTTAGATTTTGTATAGCGGCTTAATTCTGAGAGTATTCAAAATTGTACTAGGTCCCGGGTTTTTTTTGCATTTGCGATTTCCTTGTTAACAAAATTTTATTGTGTCTTTTACGTTGATTTCCGCATTATAATTGTTTATTATAATAAAATAAAATTCACGTATACGTTAACTCCGCATTACTTGATAGTGATCCTATAGAGTTTGGTTATTCCCGAACCAATTATCAAGTAACATACTTCATTGTTGTATTGTCTCGATCTTGTATCCATAGTCAATCACACAAGTTATCTTGTTGTTGTATTGTCTCGACATCGTATCCATAGACGATCACACGAAGTGTGAACTGAATTGTCGTATTGTCTCGACTTTGTCCATAGACGATCACTTTCGGTAGAGGACTTATATGTTGAAACAAAAAGATTGTGGTGTATTTGGGTACCCTCGTCTTTTCACCTATGCATGTAACGCTTTGGAAGCCCAGCTAGCTCTTGCTTCAATATGCAAGAAAGATTTTTGGTCTACCGAGTAAAGAAAGAAAGCACATCCCATCATACAGTCCGACTCTTTGACAGATGCATCTATAAACATTATCCAGTCTGTGTTCCATGTTGACCATGAAGGCTTAAGTGAACTTGGGACATTTGAATTTGTAGCATGTGTTGTTGCGACTGACGAAGAGGTTTGCAAATAATCGGTCTAATAGACGTCTCGGATTAGGATTTGATTTTTCAAATATTATTGAACATCTATGTTTCCAAATAAACTACAACGTTGTAGCTATACTGCTAGAGAATGAAGACTATATTGGGAACGATAACCAATTTGCGACCCAATCCTCCATTGATTTCGTGGGGGAAATAGACGCCAAAGAAGCTAAAGAGAGGGATAACCATAATGTTCTCACAAAGGGACATTCTAGAAAAACATGTTTTTTTGTTTCCGCTATTTGGGAGTTGCGGAGAGCGCATTCCGGGAAAATATCAGAGACATAAGTTGCCAACCTGTTGGAAGTTGGGAGTGCCTTTTGAACTAATTTTCAGATAAATAATCTAATTTTTGGAATGACCGGAATAGTCCAGATTTTTTTCCAAGGAAAATATGAGTTGTTGTCTGGGGAATGGGAAACAGGAAAATTGTATACATTTTTAACTGAAAAAGTGCCTGATTGATGATGTTTTCACCTTATCATATCTGCTTTATCTATTCGAGGGATAATAACAAGTATTGTTGTTTTAGTCTCTGGAGATTATTTTTTTTATCTAACTTGATATTCTCTCATTTACCCTCTAGAGATACACGATCACTGACCAATTATGAAATTGGTTCTTCTTTTCCTAAATATTTTTGTATAGCTGACGAGTTGAAAAAAAGATTCCATATTATTCCAGATACTCCTATATTGGTCTCTTTGAGTTTCTGAAGCCTGCTGAGATGATGAGGAAGCTTCATCCCAAGCCCTAGGATCAAAGTTGAACAACTTTCCAGGTTTGTTTCTCTTTATAACTTTATTTTCACCGGACAAGTTATTCTCAACAATGTAACTCGGCCAGAAAGGTGGAGCCAAGTAATTCAACATATGAGGTTTAACAACCCCTTTTTTCCCCTAGGGACAACGTTTTGTGCTTGAAAATTTGTATTTAATATACTGAGTGAGGTCCGAGAAAGTTACCTCAGAAGCTTGAGTAGTTGAGAAAGTTACCTCAAAAACCTTCATATCTTGTTGTACTATGGTTGGTTGTACTTGTTTTTGCAGATCAGCTCTTAAATTGTTGACTTGGTTCAGCGCGGCTAAGTAAGCATCTGCCTCAGCTTGTTGGATCTTATCTTGTTGTTGTGCTTGTGCAAACCCAACACAAATATCTAACTTGTGGCCAGTTAAGTCACAGAAACCACAGAAGTTAAAGGGAAAGTTATGAGATTCAAAACTCACATTATTAGTCAGACACATGCCATTTTCATCATTAACACTGATCTTATAGGTTGTATGAATCTGATGCTTTCTTTAACAGTTAGAGTGAAAATGTCATTTGCTTGAAGGATAGGGTAACTGAAAGAAATGATTTCTCCATTACAAGAGAGGTATCTACGAATATTTTTATAAGTTTGTTTTTCAGGGAAAAGGTTGTAAATGGTGATGAAGAAAATTTCAGTTATAGGGTACCAGTTAAGAATATCATCTTTCCTCTCTCGTTGCTTAATTGAAAAAAGTCTCCAAAAACCCATTTTGTTGCCGAAGCAAACACCTTACGCATCACATGCTCAAGTTGGAAACGGATAAAGTAAACAAAATGATTAGCTTTTCTAACAGAATGTCCACCATGAACTTTCTAGAGAAATAAGAGAGCATTTATCATAACATGAAAGTTTGTGTCAACAGGTTCTACAAATCTACCTATGACGCAAAACTTCCAAAGTTTGTTGTTATCTTGAAAGCGACAAGGTAAGATTTCATCAGTTGCAAACTGTGTACCCTGACTTAGGTTTAAAGAGTGTTGGAGTTGATTGGTAAGGTGAGAAACATCACTATGCTAAGGTACAAATAAAAATATTTATGTAGGTAGATAATTTGAGTTTATAATTTAAAATTCCTTTGATAGTTGTAACCCTGTAACAAAATATTTATCTAACGATAATCAATTGCTAGCTTATACGTCTCGTACTGCCGCGCGTGACAGCATTTCCCTCTTCCAAACCCCATAAAACTGAGAAGATTATAATCCCCAATATTCATGCTCAGTTTATTTTAATTTTTATTTGGACAACATAGTTATACTTTTTACAATTACTTATTTATTTTGTAAAATGATTTACATATAAATTTTTTCTTCTCTCATTTGATGTATGCAAGAGTAATTCTTATATATTTTTTGTTTTTATAATCTCCCCAAACCCTGAAAGTCTATGAATTTACAAGGAGTTTCCTGAAATCTCTATCATAATAGTCTCTCGAACTATCTATAAATCATTATTGACTAATTAACTTTCTATTAGACTTGGGTGGGCTAAACTCGAAATATTGGGCGGGCAGTGGGCTAAATACATATGATGACATAAAATTAAGAGTTATTACATAATTGTGGAAATTTCGGGGGCCAAGAGTAACCCCTGGCTCCGCCATGCTTAGAACTTAGAAGTGTCAAACCAAGATGTAAGATCCTTTGGTTTTTAACGTCCACCCTCTCCACAAATCGAATAAAAAAGATCAGATGTTTTTTTTCCCAAGATTTATATAAGCCTAGCTTGGTATTGTTAGCTTAGTCTAGTATTGTTGTTGCTTCTAAGAAAAGTTTTGAATAATTCTTTAGTAATAGGATTATTTCATAATAGAATTATTTTCTCATGACTCAATATTGTGTGCAATTCACGTTGTGACATGAATCCAAATTACAGATTTAAAGCATCTTTCGTGACCCAAATATATATTATGGCTTATTTACATGGTGACCTAAAATCTACTTCGTTGTCCAAAATCAACACCACGAAATCAAATTTGCCATCATGACACGAAATCATCCATATATCCCAAAATAGCTCGACCCCATAAGAAAAAAAAGCTTCTCCTTTTCTTATTCTTGTTTTGCTTTAAAGATAATTAAGATTTTTGTAATTTTTTTTTTATTTCGGATGAAAAAGGTTGAGAATTTATTAAAAAGAAAAATTATACAAGGGAGAGGAAATTCATACCCACACTACCCCAAGCCCAGGTCCAGGGCCTTAACCCAAAAACTGAAAACTAAAAATTAACCGTAATTCAAGCAGTTAGTCCAATACAAAATCAAATCCTTGAAACTAACAAATTTAAAACCAAGAATTGAGAGAACCCCATTAATAAATTAGTGTTTTCTATTCCTTTTACCCCACTCAGCTGATTGCAAAAGGTAAAATACAACAAACTTTATTCGTTAAATTCTTGCAATAGTCAGTATGCCATAGTTGGAATTGTTCCTTGAATATCTTTTTGCACACATGATGCATCCAGATTTGAGATACAATGGTTCCAAATACTTCTCGAGAATTGGCAGGGCAACAAAATGCGGCTGACATGTTTTTCTTCTTGATTGCAAAGATTGCAGGTAGTGTCTTGTATTTGACACCCTCTTGTTGTTTAAATTATCCACTATAGGAATAACACTGTGAACAACAAGCCAAATCAGTAGTTGTGCTTCAAGGGGGGACTATCTTTCTCCAAACATAAGTCCCGGTTCCTGCTGCACAAGCCAATCATATCCTTTTTTGGATGTGTAAATCTGTAAATTGATTGAGTCTGACCTATTAACCAGTATGGGAGGAAAACCAATCAAAGCCCCAAGGTTTGCCGATTCTGACCTTGTTTCATCAGTTGGATGCTGCAAAAGTTGAATACTCCAGTTCCCATTTTGAACCAAATCCGCAACTTTAGCTTCTTCTATAGCAGCCGATTTAAAGGCTTTCTTATGAGTAATGTAGAATGGAATTTGGCTTTTCCATGGGTCTCTCCAGAATTCACATTAGAATTTCAATAAACCGAACCTTTTTCATTTTCAATTCGTCTCCAGAAACGTCTACCATTAGTTGTAATTTTTGGGGATCAACTCTTCTTTCCGTTTGAGGGTTGAGCTGGATTATCTTCCTCCAAAGGGCATCTTTTCCTGTGAATATCTTCTACTCCATTTAGCTAATAAAGCTGTATTTGTAGTTCTAAAATTCCTGATACCTAGCCCTCCTAGTGTTTTAGGCTTACTTGCTTTGTCATGTGCAATCCAGCAAATCTTTTGCTTGTTAGTTATTGCTCCATACAAAAAATATCTCATACTTTTTTTTATTGTTTTCTTCTGTACAGGTAGTGGTATTTGAACAAGAGACATGAAATAGATAGGCAAAATAGCAAGAACACAACTGATAATTTCAATTCTACCTGATTTTGACAGAAATCTTCTTTTCCATTTAGCTAGCTTTGAATTGAATTTCTTCTGAATTCCATCTCACATGCTTTTTGTAGTTGAGAATTTTAGCCATGTCAATCATTTTGTAATCAACTCCTATACTTATCACTTTGCTTTTCTCCAAATTGACTTTAAGACCAGTGATTGTCTCATAGATTTGCAGTATCATGAGAAATTTTTCTATCTCCTCTTCTTTAGCATCAATGAACACAAGACTGTCATCAAAAAAACTGAAAGTGTGTGAAACCTGAATATCCGCACGATGTACCCAGAAATCGTATGTAGTTATGCCTTATTCAACAATTTTGCCAGAACTTCGGCCACCGGTAGATATAGTGAGTTTCCCTATCTGAGGCCCTTGTGATGTTTGAATTTGGTGGAAGAGTTGTCATTCACCAGGATAGAAGATTGTGCAATTGATAGAAAACCAGTATACCCGGTTCCTCTACTGTCTCCAAAACCAGCTCCTTTCAACAACATATCCAAACTGCCAGATAGACATTGTCAAAAACTTTCCCGATATCGAGTTTACAGAAAATGCCTAGGATTTTCGCTTTGATTCTTGAATCAAATCAATCAATTTTGGTAGTACCACCTTGAATCTTGCAGCCAAGATTTTTAAAGTGATTTTATATATGCTCCGCACTAAACTTATAGGTCTAAAATGTTGTGGAGTGCTGGCTTTTTCCTTCCTTGGAATCCTCCCTTTTAAAGGCCTTGACAAATAGATTTTTCACGTTGAGCGCTGATGAAACCCTCACTCCCTATTGGTAGAAATAGGCCTTCTCTAAATCGGGAGTTATGGTGAGGACACTTGGCACAGTCTAATTGACACAAAATATTTGGGGTTATAGAAACTCATTCTCCTATTGGTTGTTATGTTTAAAAATTATTACACTTCGTTTACCCCTAATACCTAATTGTGTCGAGTCAGTGTAAACCAAGGTTGGTAGACAACACCTAAAATCGATGGCGTACGTTTGATCTATTTATATACATAAAAAGGTGGATTCTTTTTTCCTGATTCTTTTCCTCTGAACAATACTGATTTCTCCGAATTCTGTTTGGTTTTTTCAATTTAGTTTTGTATGGTTCGCTTATTACCAGAGCACCGCTGCCACTGTGGGGAGGGCCGGCCAAACAGAAGACAAATAGGCCAAATTGAAAAAGTGAAAGTATCACTTTTCCTAAAATGGAGGGAGTACATCGTTTTATTAGTTGCAACGGAAAATTAGTTGATGTATAAACCAAAATATGGCTGCATAATGTGTTATGCATCCTTTGTGGTGGTTTGCATAATGACTATGTATTCAATTTTCAAAAATTATGCCTAAAAGGATAAACACCTCTGATTTTTCATAAAAACTCTAAATTTGATATTGTTGTTTGTACATATTGTGTAGATCTCTTTAAAATCTTTCCAACGAGATAAAATTTGTAAAATTCCAAAGAACGGATTTTTAGATATGTTATATTGTAGTTTGCTTGCCAATTATACCCCTAAAAAAATAGGATACATAAAAAGATACAGTAATTGGACAAAAATTAACCAAAATTACTATGTATAACTAAAATTATACATAGTAATTTTGTCTTGTGAAAAAGTAACCAAAATTTTAATCACACCAAACCATTTTCAATATTTTTTTTCAAATTGCACATTTGCGTTAGGTTTCATTTTACAAAAAAATTGGCCGTAAAAGAGACTCCCTCTCTTCGGGACTTTCGGGCCCTCCAGTCGGTCGGCCTAATTATTTTCATTGCTGTATATATCAGGAAGATATTGTTAATGAAGAGGTATGGATCTCGAAGTCTATTGCAACATACCCTAATTTATCAATTTCTTATACGATATCTTGGGTTTTGATTCAATTTTACTTCGAATTAGCATGTTTGGTTCAAGGAATTGGATTATTGGTAAGCCAATTCGGGGGAATGTGACCAATTCCTTGAACCAAACAACCCAAATCAACTATGTGTAATTGAGAACTTTGGTTCCTAGGAATCAAATTCCCTACAAAATAATAGATTTCAATTGCATTGATCTAATAGTGTAATGAAATTGGATTCTAGGGTAAAAACAAAAGTAATTGGATTACCTCAACCAAACGCTAGTTTTTTTGGTTTGAATTCAATTCCTTGGAATTCAATTGCAGGAATTGGATTACCCTATGATCGAATTCCTAGGAATCCAATTCTTCCAACCAAACGAGGTGTTAGGGTTCTAATAAGATTCGCAAGATAGTTTGTAATTTTCGGGTCTTAGGTTTGGGCAGAGTTAGGGTTTTCTGGGTTTAGCGACTTCTGGGTTTTTTTTTCTCCTCCTCGTCCATTTACAGTACTAATTTTCAAATTTGAGGATGTTGATTATTATGGTGTAACAAGAGATCTAGCTACAAATGCTAAGCATGTTGCACAGTTGAAACTTGAAAGAACTTTGTGCTGAAACCATCTCCAAACAGAGGGTTTTTTTCCAATTTTTCCAATTCAGGATAACTTTTGTTCCTTTCAATATTTATGTATTGGGTTAAACTTATCATTAATAGTTTGTAGTTTAGTATCTGAACATTGGCTTATTAGTTTTCTGTTCTTTTAATGAAGGCTGGGAAGAGCAAAGTGGCAGCAACAACCTCATTCAGAGGAAATCTGTCTTCGCTAGCCTCATTTTATGGTACAGCTAACTCAGGGAGTGTGTCAATTGGATGGATTTCAGAATCCCGTTAGACTCCTACTGTAATTGTGTATATTTCATGTCTATGAAAAGGATAAACTAAAAAAAGAAAAAAAAAGGTATTGAAAATTTGGATGAGATGATATTTTTCGTGTAAGTTAAGGTTCTTTGCTATTGGACGCTACTTTGAAATTTTACTGCTAAATTTCGTTGTTGATGTTTTTCAAAGATGAAAGTGACATAAGTTTTCGTTTTATTCCAAGGCAAGGATTCAACAAACATTTACCCAGCATCAAGGAACTATTCGTGCGTTGGTAAATCGAAATAAGGAATCCCAACCTTTGATCATTTTGATGCTTGATGCCCCAGTAAACTGTGTTAGTAATAGGAACGGGAAGGAACCGCTGTGCAGGGCCGTCTTAGGGCATAGGCGATCTAGGCGGTCGCCTAGGGCCCCAAATTGTTGGGGCCCAAAAATATTTGTTTACGAGTGAATTACTAACAGTTGTAAGTGTTTCTCAATGATTATGTTACATTTACAAACATAACAGACATTTGTAACAACTATAATTGTCACAAAATGTTTTGTATAACAACTAAAAGCAACTCTTAGTATCTGTTAGTTATCGATTTTGGGATGTTTTATGCCAAATTGGAAGTATAGGACCCGAAATCTAACCTAAAAAACTGGAGAAAAAAATCAACGGCCTTCGGCCGCCAAACTAATTCTAAATTATCGCTTTTAATAGTGTGCAAGCTAAATCTAACCTAAAAAACTAACTCAATATCACATAAAAAGGCCTCAAAATTGAAGTTCGCCTAGGGCACTCCGAAACTGTAAGACAGCCCTGCCGCTGTGAAGCAAACTGTATTAGTATTTGTACTTCTAATCTGCACTTCTCTTGGAAGCAGCCATGATTAGAAATATAAATACCAACCCAGCTTAATTTAAAAACACCGACGCTACCGTGAGCTAAAGCTAATGACAGGTAAAATTATGTGAAATCATGGCATCAATTACTCAACTATCTCTTCATGCACTGCATACCCATTTAAGTTTTAGGCAATGTTATTCTCTATTTTTTATTTTTTATTTTCCTTACTTTTGGGTATAGCATCCAAAATTTTGCTAGGAAAAGCAAGAAAATAATAGATTCTGTAAATGTAAGATGAAGTCATTCTCTCTTTTTCACAATGTCGTCGGATAATTGCTTAGCAAACTTAATTACGTTGAATTTTAGTTTGTGGATTTGCTTTGCATAATTACTGTTTTATACCAGTGATCATGGGTTTGTGGGTGTGCTTGATGTATCTTTATGCATATAGATTGCCTTTGGTTGATTAAATAGAGTGATGATCATTAAATCTTACTGTCCGGAATCCTTGCAAGCATTTGATTTTTTATGTTGTTCTTATATTACATTCTTTGGAAATAGTAATTGATGTTTTGTCTTTTTCTAATTTCATGGGTGGAAAGCCTGCAGTGTTCAGCAAAAAATACTATGGATCAAATTCATGGATCAGTAGGGAAACCTTATGTTCCTAAAGAAACATTTGTTATCACTCAACAACATATATCTCCCAACGTACCTTTAGTTTTCAAAAAAAATATTTGCAAGGATATCTAGATGCCAGAACAACATGCGTGTGGCTTTAAATCGTTCTTAGTTTCTTTAGTATGTAAAAAAATTTGGTTTGGTGTGATATGGCTTCGCCTCGCCCCCATCGTACATTTTTGTCTGGTGTCGCGGGGTTTCGCACTGCCCTGTCACTTAGGTTTTTGATTTGGTGTCGCTCGGCTTCGCCTCACCCTGTGCCAATGCTTGTTTAGTATTTTTGATTTGTTGTGGCGCGGCGTCCCAATACATGCTTAGGATTTTTGATTTGGTGTGGCGAGGCTAAGATGAAGTCGACCCCGTCCCAGTGCATGTTTAGGATTTTTGATTTGGCGTGGCTCAATTTCCAAATCTAAGTCTTCAAGCCCATGAGTAAAACTCACACAAATTTCTGTATTTTCTGGTTGCCGGAAAAATCTCTGGGATCACCGAAATCCACCCGGAAAAGCCACCGCCCGAGACATGAGATTCTTTCGCCATCGATAAAATATTCCGTCATATAATTAATGGTCAAACTAACGGTCGTCAATGGTCAACTGGATCAAAGAAGAGGGATTCAGTCAGCTCAATCATCTGTCTTACTCGGGATGGCTGGGTCTTACTCAGCTTGGATCACTGAGTTAGGGTGGCGAGTCACTGAGTTGTCTCATCAGAAGGGAGATTCAGACACAGTCTCATCTGTTTCAGGGAAATTCCAGGCTATATTCCGGCCTATTTTCACTCCCTGCACAATTTGTCATACATTCATCTCCTAACATACATCTAGAGAATAAGAGTTATAATATACATATGCAATTTGCAGCAAAGAGTCGAATTGACGTATCTTTTTTCTTTTATAAAAAAATGGTCCATGCAGTGTCAGTAAGCCAATTAAAACTATTCAAGATATAATGGTATTTATCTTCCTGGGTATTTATGGTTCTAAACCAAGGTGCTCCCAACAGCAACATAAAAAATAGACGTACAAATACTATCTCATTTCAGTTAGGGCTGATCTTACTCTTTTTCTGCACGCACGTCAGCAGTTCACTGTGTGCACTAATTTTCAGCTTCATCTGGTACAAATACAATAGAACAGTATAATACTTAATGGAGCCATTAATCAAATAATCAACACCCCAGAAAATGATCTGGTGTTCTGCACAATAGACTGGTATATAATAAGTTTAAGCGATCGCTATCAGTTAAAAAGTGGATTCCTGGTGTAATTCACAAAATTGATTCAGCTGCGGGTTTGCGATCACAACTAATCTCCTCCCCCTAGCCTTAGGAGCTGGTTTGCAATCACAACAACCTACATATTCAAAAAATATGACATTTAGAAAATACATTGAGAATTAGTTAATCAGTGGGTTTGTTGGTGGTGGAAATTGCTTAGGTATCTGTATTTCTGACCTTTTCAAAGTCAACTAAACGGATGTTGGGGCACCCGTATCTACAACATTTTCCCCTCCCTTGGGAAATAACCCATTGGTGGCTGCATGCAGTCCACCAATGTCCTCCAGACAGGTCTCAGTCCTTGCGATCACAAAAAGAAATATTTGGAGTTATGTGAACAATCATGGTGGCGTACTTGAACCGATTTCATAATTGTTGAAACTGATACATATATACATTTATTGAATCCGGCTAAAATATTTCCGTAAAAAACAGAGATGACAGTGTTAGTTTTCATGAAAGCATTGTCTACCTACCAAACGTCCAGTTAAGTGTTTGATGTAAACCAAGTGTAAGTAATTAGAAATATGACAGAGTATATGCAATTCTGTCATGGGTTAGTGGGCTATTATTGAACTGGATTTTGTGTTAGAGACAGTTTTTTGGTTTTTTATATCTTTTTTCTGATTTTTTTTCTTCTTCTTTGTTCTTTATTTTAGTTGATTAAAAGTGATTCATGTTTTGTAAAGATACAAGATGAGTGTTATGGATAAATGGAAAGATATATGATGAGTATTATTGGTAAGAGGCTCAATAAATGTAATATTAGTCCCCTGTACCCAAGGCTTAGATTAGAGGCTCTATTGTAACTAATCCTGGCGTTATGTGATGTGCGAAGCAATTTTGCTCATAGAGCAACATCTACATCTTATCTATTTTTATTTCTTTTACAAATAGTGCTTGATAGTTCAGTTGGTCAGGTATTTAGTAAAATCTTTCATTCAAGCATTTAAACAAACACTTCGAAAGCAATGTAGGTAAAATCAAAACTGTAAGCATAAAGAAATCGAAAATTTATACTTACAATTCTAAAAAATGGGATGGGACTCACTCTAGGTAATAAGAGATCAACACTCTTCTGAAATTTTCGTATCTCTTGAAGTGCTTGAATTCCCGGTTTATGTCTATATGGCCTCTTCTCAGCCGCCTGCATCAATTACTTCAGATTCCCTCTCATCTTCCTCAATTTAATGAAGAATCACTCCCCCCTGAATTGCTCAAGCATTCGATCCCCAGCTTGAACAGAACCATCTATAACATAATCATCCATTTGAATGGTTGGGTTAGTGTGGGCAGTGATTATGGATTGATCGAGTTGATTCGGAGGTGATGAATAATTTTCTTCTCCAGCTCTTTTAGTTTTTCATTCGGAGGCAGAGAAGAATGATAGGTTTCTGTTGCAGAAGAATAACTCAAGAGAAAGAGAACACAGAGAGGAAGAGGTGCGGCAGACGATTAGGGTTGTAAAGTCTCGGTAAGAATTTTTGTTTTTTTTTTCCCCGTAAGAAAACAGAGATGTTAGTGTTAGTTTTTACGTAATTATTGTCTACCTACCTAACGACCAGTTAAGTTTTCGGTGTAAACCAAGTGTAAGTAATTATTTAGGCACAAAAGCTGATAGAAGTATTGTATACCCACGTTTTCACTAATGGTGTTATAAACGACCAGTTAAATATAGGGTGTAAACATAGTGTAATTCATGTTTTAATGTCTCGACCAATAGAGTCCCGCCAAGTGTCCTCTCCAGGTTTCGCCAAGTGTCCTCTCCAGATTTACTAATGCCCAAAACTTCTATCCAATTTAATTTGAGGGGGTGTCAAACTCACCGTGCCACGTGGGAGCTCATATGACTTAGCATTTTAAAGGAGGGGAGATACTGTCGTTACGAATTTTGATATTAGAGCTTATGATAGTCATGAAAACGATGGTTCCATGGCAGCAGCACGAACACTTGTGCCGAGGTGATCTATCAATTAACATTTTTGTTGAGGGCAGTATAAAGTATGTTGTTTTCAATTGCACTATGCTTCACTTCATGCATTGGTTTGTGCTGCAGCCAGTGAAAAGTTTTTTTTTTGTTTTTTGCACTAAAAACTTTTGATGTGTGATGTTGATAAATGAAGCATAGATTCTTCCTCATGCCTTCTGCATCTAAGTGGCACATACACACAGAAACCCGGTGCCATTTACCATGCTTTTTAATTGTTGAAGTTTTGGAACTTTATGAAAAATGGCGTATTGACAGTTTCAATAGGATTTTAATACAACAAATTGTAAGCATTTGCACAAAAGTTTCCTACGCCCGGTGCGTAGCACGAATCTAGTGAGACTAATAAAGGCAACAAGGTGACAAACATTATTAGGAAAGCCAATCTAACATAACATGCAAAAGTTGGATGAAGTTTTGTATGTTCAAAGAACTCATTGATGTATCATATGGCAACGTTCAGAATCATAACTGAATAACACAATTTGGTACAATCTATTACAGCTTGCTGCTGTTACCTGTACATCATCTATTTTTCAGTGAATTGAAGATTTCATACTATAAAAAATGGAATACACATTCTCTGTATATTATTCAGAATAAAGCTCATCGAAAACCAAAAGGGTATCGGTTTAATCTAGCCTTTGAAAATTGATGGAGTTGTATAGCCTCCATCTCCCTTTTTTTTTTTTTTTTTTTTAAATCTCCCCGACATCCTACCTAAAATACAAATATCTTTAAGGAGAAACTGTGGAATTATGTATACCAGTTTACAAGAAGAAAAAGTAGCCTTCTACCAGATGATGAAGGATCTGGAATGCAACTAGGTTACCGGAGAGACTTGTGTCACAACCTTTACTCTTCCAAGAGATTAACAAAATATGAAAGTATATCCTCTATTAAGAAATCCATGGCTATTAACAGCTGCAGCATCCTCGGCATACTTCTGTATCTGAAATGAAAACTTTGATGTCAAACTCTAATAAGATTGGTGCTCAGCAAAGATGAGATCATGCCATATATGATAGATGTTTTATCTTTTCAAAAGTCAGTCATTAGTGTTTATCTTATATACTTGGAATCACCAAGTCATGAGGGCTTTCATGAGCAAGACATGTAGTTTTTGTAAGTGGTTGCGAAAAGTTACCTATAAAATATCATGACCATCATGATAGAAAGAAAAGGTTGGTAGATGAAAAGGACTTTATACGAGGCTTACTGGAGGATAGGCCTAAGCAGACAACTCACCCTCATTTTCATGTCAATAAGACAACTAAAATTCTCAAGTATCGACGTCTTGATCCTCCATCTCCTCAAGGATAACATACTTCGCAGCTACATTTTTGGATGATAACCCAGATTCATCAATTACACTAGTTTGCCGTTCTTGATGCTTTTGATATCTGCAAATGGATCATAAATAGGTAAAAATAGAAAACCAGTATACATAAATTTAAGTCATCTATTATGGTACAAGGGAATGAACCCACTCTACTGAGATTTAAGTCAAGTTCCACCCATCAGGTGAGCTGCACTACATGAAGCTATGTAGTTATTTATGAACCATAATAATGCAATTCAGAGTTTGTTTGAAGAAAAAAAAACACAAAAGAAAGCCACTAAAAAATATATATATAAACTGTTGGTTATAATTTCTGCCAATCTGCCTTCTTAACAGTTAACAATCAGTTTAAGAAGAAACTTCGTAGACAACTACTTTGGGTTGCACAAAAAAGAACTGCAAACAACTACGTAACGTTTTCGCTACATGAATATTAGGGTCAATTACTTACTTGTACCAGTTGAATAAACTGACACCAAAGATTATTATGAAGAGCCCAACTCCCTTCAACCAGGTAAATTTGTCATGGAAGTAAAACACCGCAATCTGAACATATATCACATAGAGAGGTCAAAGCTTGGTCTCTTTTTAGATAAATGGATAGTTACGTAAAGATTTAGCAACAACAACCATCAATAGAAAACTTCACAGGTTGTAGCTACTAGCTACGCAAGACAAGTATGTGAAAAGAATTATCATGACAGAATAGCTCTTCAGGAGGATATGCAGGAACCCATTGAAAAATGATAAAAGTTGGACAGATCATTAAGATAAAGACTAAAAAGAAAGCGCATATTGTATACACTGTCTTAAGAGAGCATTAATCAGAGTCGCGCAGCTCCCCCTTCTCTTAGCTTGAGTTAGGCTCTACCAAGATAGGGAAGACTCTGTTTATCAATTCTTGCATTAACGATACTTATAGTCTAAGTAGAAGAATGCATCATTCTCGCACATAGGTCGTTCACCACCCTATAGATAACTAGGCTAGGTCTCGCAACATGAGCAAATGCTGGAAGTTTCAAAATAGCAATCATTTTCATGTCCAGAGATTCGGCAAGAGTTTCTAGCACTAATTACAACTATATAATCATAATTTTGTCTACTTTTTGCTCCTTTCCTCACTGAAATAGATCTCCGGATTCTATATTTCTTGCTTGTTTTCCTCTGTTTTAGTTTCTAAAACAAGAATTCTAAATAGACCGAGTAATCAGACACTTCCAAAACCGACCCACTCACATTCGTTTGGGACCTCCCAGTTCACCCCAAAAAGGTTAAATCTCCCCTAAATAGGCCTTAGTGTTTTGGGGGGTATTTGAGAGGTCTATCTAGAACCTCTCTGTATAAATATGATACCAGAAATCACTGCAAGGTATGCACGAGATTCCATACATGCAGTTTTGAAAAGTGGGAATGTTATAAATACCCTCCATTTTAGTTGACCTTGCACAAATACCCCCGAGGGGTAAAAAATAATTTTTTTTGAAGTCAACTTTCCACTTTTGGAAGCAAAACTTTTTAAAGAGGGGGGCATTTTATTAAGTTTAATAAGGGCATATTTTAAAAGGTAGATTTCGAGAGGTATTCAAATAAGAGAGGGGTATTTTATTAAGTTTAATAAGGGTAATTTTTTAAAAGTTAGATTTTGAAGAGTATTTAAATAATCATCCTGTAACTCATCTTGTAACTCAAAACTAAAATATTCCAAGAAGGTCATATAATATGATAATAACTGCAAGGATATACAAGATATATAATACTCCCTCCGTCCCAAATTAATTGAGCTATTTGTAGTTTGCACAATTATCAAGGCAAAGAGAAAAGGAGAGCATGTTTTCGTCTTTTTTACAATTATACCCTTATGGATAATAACTAGTAAAACTTAGAAATGATTTATCTCTTAAACTATATCACGATTTTTCGTAAACTTTATACCGTTGAAAAGCATTTTAAAACACCTACGTAACGAATATAAACATGACTATCAAATTATACATATTTCTTATAGTAACAATAATCAATTAAAAGGGTAGTTTTAGAAATATCCTCTTGATTAGTGAGATAGCTCAATTATTTGTGGGACAAAATGTAAAACCAATTAGCTCAACTAATTTGGGACGGAGGGAGTATAGATTAGATCTAATAATAATAAATATATGAAAAAGTATGCATACCAAAATAGTGACAACTTCCTTGACGACTCCTGCAATTGTTACCGTTACTGCACTGGTCGCTGAGACAAGAATGTATTCTGTTAAAACCTACAAAAGACGACGTCCAAGGACTTTTATATGAGATAAATGTGGGATAGAGAAAAAGAGGATTAGCAAAATTAAACAGAATATGATTCTCTTCTAATGGGTTGTGAGAAAGACCCGAGACATCTCTGGAGAACAATCACAACCACAATATGATTTTCGTTCACTGAAAAAGAAACAGTAAAATGAGTATTCACCATAAAGAAGGCTAGCGTTCCGCCAAGAAACATCAACAATGCACTTCGAAAGACATGCCATGAACTATTAAAGTAAATATTCTTTCTGAATTCATCCCATGGATCCATAGCAAGAGAGAGTATAGCAGTTGCCACAGCCATCACTGGAGTAACATAGCTCATCAGAGTAAGTGGGTTCTTTAGACCTGTAAAATCCAAGTACAAGCAACTCAGAAACTTTCTACAAGATACCATCCTTCGACATAACCAGGACTAGCAAGGCTCCATTTTCTAAAAAAAGTTTTATACAAGTTTTAACCAGGGAATATTCATGTACATGATGGTCGAGGCATTATTTAACTTTGACTGTTTCCTAACTACAAATGGAAATATATTGGAATAGGAATACCAAAAACTAAATTGCTTACCATAAGTTTCTTTCTTCATTTCAGTTTAGGAATGGTGAACAAAAAAAAAAAAAAAGGAAATGTCAGAAGCTGAACCCAGAATAGGACAGACAAACAAAGAAATATAGAACATCACACTAATAAATGGAATATTTCGGAAGCATAAGTGAGCTGTCAAAAAAATTGAAATTAAAAGCATGAAAGTGAAATATGTAAGGTAAAACAGAAGGAAGTCACACCTGCAAAAGAATCTGAGTCATGGACCAGCGAAACCCAGACATGACAGCAGCAAGCATAACAAATACGAATCCCCAAAATTGAAACTCCGTTTCCTTTGCAACTGCGGGCAGATAATGTTCAGTAACACACCATACGACTGGTGTAATTAAAATGCTTGAGAAGTGCAAAAGACTTAATGTCAGACCAAATACTACAAGGACTGTCACCCAGTTAAGGTTGAAATAGGTCTCACAAAGAAGTTCGATTCTACTAGAGGCCTAAACTAGAAGAGTCAGTCCTTCTAGATGATAGAAAACAATGAAATACACAGAACACTTAAAGGACATATAAGCAAAACTTATGTAGATGCCTCTGTAGTGGGGCGGTGAAGTCATTGGGTGGTGATATCCACGACCTTAGGTTGAAATACGCCTAAACCATAATTTACCGACCAAGAAAAAGAACTTACTATAGATATGTTGATGAAAAATAAAAAAACTCCAGTCAGCTATTAATGGGGTGACTGTGACAATGAGACTGTAGCATTGCGCTCAGGGACGGAGCTAAGTGTAGCTTAGGGTGGCCCCCGCCTCCCCTGTTTTTAGTTAATTCCTTAAAAATCCTTTTATTAAGAAGAAAAATTTCTTAATAAGCCCCCCTGAATATATATTTTTTCTAGATTAGCCCTCCTTGTAGAAGGTTTCTGGCTCCGTCCCTGACTGCGCTATAGACATTTTGTCATACATTGCATCACCAACAAAATACAAAAGATCAGCGTTAAGCTGTGTTTTTGTAGGATTTCAAAAATCCCAAGCTTCACATTATATCTAATATCATTTGTATGACTCAAAAGGTTCACCTATGAGAGTTGACTCAATGTTTTCCACAGGAAAAAGTGAACTATGTTCCCTAGAAAAAAATGATTTCTATAAAGATCTTCAGCTATCAGTAAGATAAATTTTGACCTTTGTATGTTTGAGTTGTGATGTAGCTCATCAACTTTCTAAGTTGCCATGTTATGGAACAGCTTGACCACTGAAATATCACTTACGGCTCTTGATCGAAGCGGCGAAGCCTATCACCCCATGAACATGCAAAGATAAATCATTAAAGAAAAAAGTTACAGTGACTTCTTTACTGTTGTTTGCTCATGTAAGGAGTTATCTTAGACGTTCCATTGACATATTTGAATCTGCTAAATGAATCATGAAGTCTCTCTCTCCCGATGAACTAGCAATGGGAAAATCATTTATAACAAGGAAGTTACTGTGACTTCTGTTACCATTCAGGCAAATTTTGCACTCTTAGGCAAGACGGTACACGTTTGACAGTAGTTAAAAGGTTTATCCTACCCATTGAATCTGCAGATGCATAATAAGTTATCATTGATCAAATTAAGCATCCACATGCTAGGGTGTTTACTCGGTGTATTTATTCATGAACATGTAAGTTTTTTAGTGTAAACAAGCATTAGAACTTTCTCCAATATGTATTATTCACGTATATATTGCTTTTAGATACTGGTTGTATCCACTAATATATTCACATAATTAGCTTTCAACTATTTCAGATTTAAAATACACCTCATGAAGCTTCATACCTGTTAACAAAATTCCAACAGAGATGACTGATATGATGCCAAGAAGTTTAACACTTGGAGACTCCAACCTATCAAAAAACCATAGAGGTTGAAGATTAAAAACGCTAACTGCAGAAGTAAAATAAGGAGTCCAGCACATGTTTTGACCCTATGCTACTCTACTGAGACAACAGAGAAAACTTCGAGCTTTTTCTAGTAGTTTTTCTTCTTTAGAAAATACAAGACCTTCATGTTGCTTCCTAACCGGACTTCGAATCTGAGATTCTGAGTGAAACTACAGGTTTTCGTACTAGGATAGTAATAATCTGGGATTACATACCATGTTAACTATAATGGTCTTAACAGCCATTCAGTTACTAGTACGACAAGCAGAGATAAAACTTTACTATGTCATCATTCCGGGACACGAGGATGGATATTCTATTATCTTAAAGAGATTGCTTGAAACATGAAGGATACAAATGCAAAGGAACAGGTAACTCACTTGAATGCAAAAGCAAATAGAAGTAGAAATACAGGAGATGCTGATTTACACTGCAAAAAAAGATAAGTTCACAACAAAGATTACTTAGTGAAAAGTAAGGAGCAAAACATATTGTCCTTGCCCATTATTGATTTGAGAAGACACATCGCAGAAGAATCTCAATTCAAAATATATAACGAATCCAAAACAAAACAAGTTAGGAGAAAGAGAAGAAACCAACCATGGTCGCAAATGTGACAGAGATGAACACAAGAGAGGCATTGCTCAGGTTTATGTCCAGTGCAGTTCCAAGAGCCGTGGGAACAACTGTTAAAGGGAAAGTCCATCTGTAGCATTAGTTGTTAGAGAAGTTAATAAAACTAAAACCGCTGGGTTGATTTAAATGGCCAAAAAAGAATGACAAGAAAGAAATATCAGCCGCGGAAAACGGGTTACATCCAAATTTAATTAGATCTCATGACTGACAATGACAGATGTTATCCAAGGATCTATAGAAAATAAAAAAAAAATGTATCCAGCGACGTATCGTATAAGTTTCACATAAAAATACTATATTACACTAATCTCTGCCCTGATCAATTTGTTTTCTTGTTGTACATCTTGCTAGCTAACTTATATATGATATCACTACTCCATTCAATGGTTCAAGAATCAAGCTACTTGAGGAAGATGTTGTCAAAATACTATACACTAAATTTGATGGTCCAAGTTCATTACTGCTTTCAGTTTCAGTTTCATGATAAAACAAAAGAAAACTTGAATTGCCCAAAGGAAGCGTTTTCAGAGACACGAGTATAGTTAGAAAAAACAAAAAAGAAGGACAGAAAGAAGGTAAGGTGGGTTTGATTGGTGAAATCACTGAAATTTACAAAAGAAAAAAGAAAAAAAGTGAAATGAACTTCCAGATATAAATGGAGGAGGATATGAAGAAGATGGGTGTTACCTCTCATGAAGTAATCCTTCCATGACATTGTTACTGTGGGTTGAAATCTGTTAGACCAAAACCATGTAATAAAGTTCGATAGAACAGCTTGCATCCCAAAGTGGATAGTATTCATCAACATGGGAGCCGGGAATTTACCCAACTTTTCTCCTAATAATGTTTTGTTATAACTACATAAACAATGCACAAAAAATTTATTAGTTGAGCAGACAAGAATAGTAAAGTTAACTGACAAAATGATGTGTGTTTGCTGAATAAACGAGCACTCACATTGTCAAACATGTACTGAAAGTGTACCATACGAGTATGAAAAACAATGTCTTGAGCACAATGGCCATATCAAGAGAGTTTTGTGTATCCGGTGTCGTTTTATGGCTTCCTCTTGAACTGGAGTCATGGGCATCAAAATCTGAAACAGGCAATTCTCGAATAGACTCATTTTCAATGTCAAATGGCACATAGTTCAGTCCATTTGTATTTTCATCCACATGATTATGAGTCCTAACCATGGGCATGGTGTGATTCCCGTTCATGTGCATGTTTCTCGGAATAGACAGTCTGTCCTTACTCAATAACTTGCTCTCTTGTCCTTCAGTTTGAAGAAACGGTAACTCAAAATCAGAGTCGTCTACAGTTTCATCAGCATGCTCCGAAGGACGATCGAAATGAATGACGCCGTCCTCGTCAAACCAGCGTGAGAAAGATGGTTCCCTTCGAAGAACCGGTCTGTCACTTTCGTTTTGAATATCTTGAAGCTCAATTGCATCATCCTTTTCCACCTCCAAATTACTGTCTACCATCTCCTGTCTTACTCTAACTAAGAGCCATATTAACTCATCAATCCAAAATAAATAAATAATTCCACCTTCAAATCATCCAAAAAAAACCCGAAATTCAATAATCCCTGAGGCCGCAAATAAAAGAAAATCCAAAGGAAAACACTCAGATTGCTGCAAAAAGTAGAGAAATATACCAAAATCAAATCAAATCAACCATCATAACAAACAGAGCTAAGAAACTATCGTGTTCAGATCTTGTCATTACAATCAATTTCAGAATCATAAATTACCAATTTAGAATTTCCAATCCAGCTAAAAGTTTTTACATCTCAATATTCTCAATCTCCAAACATTGCATTATTATTATCTACCTTTTCATTCAATAAAAAAATGCAAATAAAAAGAGACGTCTGACCTGAAATGGCAATAGGTGGTTCAAGGATCTTATCAGATGAGTGAAGAGATCCTTTTAACCAAGATCTCGAAAATGTAACGACAGAGAGAAAGATAGAGAGATCTGATCTGATCTGATTGCGGAGGCGTTCGTGTGTCGTAGTTTTATGTTTGTTAGCCTGTCCGGATAAAAATTGATGATGATAGATTTTTGGATGTTCGAATTTTTCTTTTTTTCGTTGGAGAAAACGTACAGTCGAATTTTAGTAGTCAATAATATTACTACAAAACCAGTGTACGGCTACATATTTCGGAATTACCCTTTTTCACTTTTTCAATAACTACGGGTAAATCTAGTGGGATGGGCAAAGCAGATGTGTTCATTTTCACCCCACAATGGGATTGTCAGACCAAGAAACTGGATAAGCAAAGACTCAAATATAAGAATTGGTCCATCCCATCTCGAACTGAACCGACAGTAACATAAGAGATCCGTTCAATTAGTGACGATCAGTGTTAACTAGGTCGAGCGTCGACTTCAATTGGAACGAAGAACGTCTCTGACTAAACCGATTGATCCTCTTCCAGTTGGTAACGGCTATTTTCATCCAAAGGTCATTATTTCATTCCCTATAAATTCAAAAAAATTGAACTCCAAAATCACACGTTATACACCTTCTAATTTCAAAAATTCTTATACGCCATCTGCTTCACATTGAAATGTCTTCTGGCACGGTGCTCCTCAACATCGGATAAATCACTATAAGCTTGAACTAAAGTTGACCACTCTGGATAAATTTCGTCTGCCAAAAAATTACGCATCTTATAGTTTGTCGTTGACGGTGAAATTTGCAGCTGGAGCATTTCTATACTTCAGTTCTTCAAACAAAGGCGATTTGTGCAAAATATTGATGTCGTTATTTGAACACGGGAGTCCAAAAAAAACATGCCATACCCAACGATCATAAGAAGCCGCCGCTTCCAGAGCAACTGTTGGTTTTGAGTAGTGTCCCTTATACTGCTCTTGCCAAGCATAAATACATCCATGCCACAGCCAATGCATACAATCAAGGCTACTTAGCATTCCGCGCAGGTCTCTGTTCGCATTTTCAACTAGTAACCGGTCTACATCATCTTGCGTTGGTTTTCGCAAAAAACGTGGACCAAAATGCTTGATTACAGTTTCGCAAAACATGTTCAGATTTTCGTATGGTGTTATTTTTTTCCATACGAATGTACTCATCACAGACATCCACTGGCAAGGCTGTCAATATACTTCTGAAGTCCGAGATCCGTTTCTGAATGTCCGACATCCTATAGGATTTAATCCGGTTTGTCGGATTTCGGATTTTGAAACCGGATATGTTATCGGATTTTACCGCTTAACCTTATCGGAACCGGACTAAGCCTATTCCGTTTGGCTAATATCCGAAATCCGATAACCTAGGGGTGTACTAGTAATTCCAACCCCTAGGATAAAGACGTCGAGAACCTGATACTCTTTATTCTTTTTTTTTTCTTCTCTAAAACAAAAAGAGATCGAGAGAACTCAGAGAAAGTAGAAATCGACAGAGAGAAGAGAAGATTATATCGAGAGAGAAGATTAGATCGATAAATGGTCACTGGTCAGAAATCTCAGAGAAGTAAGTAATGACAGTCCTATTAGAAATGATTGATTTTTTTTTAATAGGCTTGTGATATGTTTTTGATTGACTTCGTTAATGTTTAATTATTAGATTACTTTTGTTTGTGAATGATCGATGTGTAAATCTACTGATTGTTTCGTTCTTGTTTCATTTTCTTACCCTAATTAGATTCAATTCTTCGCTGGATTATCCGTTGAGATGTTTGTAAATAGGGGATAATTTTTGGGTAAAAAGTGAAATTATGGTTTATGTTAGTTCATTTATGTGTGTGGAAAAGAAGGACTTGGTTATTATATGCTAATCAAGTGTGCTTCGTAGTGGTTTGAAGTTGTTTTAGGGTTAACAAATTGAAACAATGACTTTTTATGGTTTATAAATCTGTAAACTTGGGAATCATTTAACTGCTAGATTTTTTCTCTCTCCCAACTTTCTCTCCAAACATTTTTTCATTCACAGAGACAGAAAAATTCTAGATTTGCCTCTGGCTCAGATTTGCTCCCACCACTAAATCTCTATAATCTTTATCCTTATAAGCCGATCTGATTACTGTTTACTGTTTTCTTTTAGATATAGTTTTTTCATTCCCCCTTTTCTCTACTGGTTTCAAATCCAGAGTTAGCTTCATCTCTCCCTTTCTTTTTATTGTTGTAATAGTTTGGGTTTCTTATTCCACTTTTAGATCTGTATTAGGGTTATAACTCTTCAGTTTTCATTGAGTTTTTCATCTGGTTTTGTTAGTTTTGATGAACTTGAACTGGAACAACAACAGCAACATCTTCATGGAAACTACAACACCGGCAACAACAACTAGGTTATTGAAGACACTAGCAGCAGCAACGACGACTCCAAAGACACCAGCAACAAACAATTACACAAGACCGATTCCGACGAAGAACTACACTGATTCAGGCAGATACCCTTCCATGGTGGCCGATTTAGGTTGCCTTAGCTACTGTTACTTTGATAAAACTCTTGACCAAAGGTTGGATTTATGGATCCTATTATATCTGTGTCATTTGTTTTCCTATATTTTAGAAAAAAAACCTTGAGAAATGGTTGGATCTTTCAATCTTAACATCTCTACTGACTGTGGATATTCTAAGTGGTTTGGATATGTTACTTGTCATCCAAACATGGCCATTTAAACTTGTCCTGTTAGTTAGAAATCTGTATGGAATGGATAGAATTTCTCTGTAGTTTAAGTCTTGTAACAATGATGTTAAGTGTCTTGAATGTGTCTATTGTTGTCTGCTCAAAACTTCTGTAACTTTTGGAAACCTTATGGTCAGTTATGTAATCGAACCCAAACTTGAATCGAAGTACTATCAATACAAGTGAGGCTTGCCTCTTTTTCGGAGAAAAAAAGAGGGAATCATTTAACTTGTGATATAGAAAGAGGGTTTGAAAAAAAAATCGAATTTAAGTTGATTCCAAGTGTTTGGATATACTGTGTTGCTTGAATAATTTTAAATGGTCAGAACTTCAATTACTGTTGCGCTAGAATCCTGATTGCTTATTGTTGTTGTTGTTTACTGAAACACCATATGTATTGTTCTCATTCTCTTTTTCTTTTTTTAATTACTGTCATCTAATGCTTGATTCATGTTGTTCTCAGAATGTCTCAAAGAGCATCCAATCAAGTTGGAACCTCAAGCAGCACTCAACCAAAGCAAGATCACAAGAGTCTAGAAGTCTGCCATTAACATTGTTAGCCTGTTAGAAGACATTGTATTTCTTTTGTTGCTATTTTGCATTTGTTTGTGATTGTGACTTTTGTGGTGTGGCTTTGTACTTTCATTTCAGTGTGGATCTTAGAACATTTAGACTGTGTTTGAAGACATAAGACATTGTATAACTGAATTGAACTCTCAACACTGTTTTTTTTTCCTTATAGTTTTTTGTTTTTTTACCAGAAACCATTTTTTATCAGAATAAAATCTGATATCCGATAGCTTATCCTAACGGAATCGGATTGGGATTTTTGGATTCCGTCGGATGTTATCAGATATCGGATATCCGATAAACCTAACCTTAACCTTATCGGATTGCCCAAAAACCAACGGAATTTAAACCGTTGACACCCCTATCCACTGGCATACCATAACCTAGAATTATTAGGGCTGATGTTACCCTTTGTTCAGGACCATGTCCCCGTATATTTATGATGCATGTCGTAAGTGCAACAAACTACTCGATATATTTCCCACTAATTAACTAGTAATATAACGGTAGTAAGGATTGTTCCCACAAAGAGCTGTGTAGTTGACATGTTATTTAGATTAGAAAAACTATAATAAACAAATGCTAAAGGGTGTTGATTTAATAATTAACTAAAAAGAATAAACAATAGAAATAAAAGAGATGATTAAAAATTCCTTCGCCGTTACCAAATATTGATTGAATCGGTATACTTATCTAACTTTCGTAAGAACTATTCATCACCAACTATAAAATAGCAGGTGCGCTTAGTTATCCTCAAAAATCCTTGTGTCACCAGATAACAGGTACCCTTAGTCACCAGATTCTATCCAACTGAACCACCTTGAGGTACGCTTACAAGATGTAACTCAATCGAACGCTTTAGGATTTGTGAATTTAGGTTGATCCCATCAGTTAAATTCAGTACTCTCGGTTCACTTATTGGTGTTGTCTTTACACGAAATTGCTTCACAAAATCCCTCTGTAAGGTCTCGCGATTTTTACTTGTGTAGAGAATTATTCGATTATTACTTATCTCCCAACTTCTACTAACAATAGAAAAAGTAATATATCAATCTAGCGTGCACTCTGAATCAATCCAAGAATCACCCATAAACATTAGATATGGTAAAGACACACGATGAGATGATAAAACTCCAAACAAACTTGTATAACTAATAAAGATTTACATGTAGAATATTGAATTGATCCTTAATCAATAAAAACTAGCTACACATAACCATGGAGTTCATGGAGAATAAAATAGAGAAAACAAAACACAAATTTAAAACCAATTAAGCAAATACTAACAAGCAACAGGTGGACTAGTGGAATGGTATTATTGCCGAAAACAGATGAAGGTGGTATTATGTTGCTGGTTCGGTGATGTTGGGGTTATAAGAACTGGTTTTGTTGGGTGTGAAAAGGAGGTGTTATATATTGGTTGTAAAAGTGGTATAAGGTTCATTGGAAGCAGGTGGTGGCGTAAGGGGTTTGGAGAGGAGAAAAAACTCCTCTCTTTTGGTGGTATGCAGTCGTGATAGGGTTATGTCGAGAGCTATTTACGCTGGAAGTTGTTCTCTTTTTGTAGCTCTTCAAGTCCTCAAATGTTGAATCTGATAAACACGCACTTTTCTATTTAAATACAAACTCTAATACACGTCTAATCTTCTCCGTTCACCACTAAATTGTAGGATAGAAACTTCATTCAATGTCGGTAAGACTCACATCTTCTTTACTGACTTTTAGTTTACACAACAAAACCCAAAACCGCATACAACTTACCAATATTTCGTGTTGTTCTCCAACTTGGTTTTTTCTCTTCGACTTAAGATGCACCTCCATTATCATTTTCATGTTATCTCGCTGCCAAGACTAACTGCAGCTCCAACTCCTCTATGTTCTTCGTCGCGACTTAGTCTAGCCATTACAATCCCTTAACCATTAATTTCTCCTCCAAGTTTCATCATCAACTCACTGATAGAATTCCATCACCTTACAACTGCCAAGACTCCTTACATCAACCACAGACCTCAAACCCGATCACCATCAAACCCCATCGATACCCCTGAATCTCCAAGTAACCGTCACGACCAATGGCAGCAGCCATCGTTCTCTGTTTTATCAATCTTCATCATCAAACATGAACATTATCATCATCAATAACGTTCTCGTGTCATGAGAATCACCAACACCAATAACCACTGAGCCATCCATCGCCACCTCATTCTTTCACTGCCATACCTCTCTTCTCCATCACTGCCATCATCAACAACCACTAACTACCACAACTCCATTAAACCATTACGATTAATCACCGATCATGGCAACCATCAATCGCTGAAGAATTGTTTTAGCTTTCCCTTCTATGTTTCTCGGATTAAAACATTGCACAAACCCCTTTACCGTGGCTACGACATCCAACAACATGAACCAGGAAAACTGGTTTTGAACTGAATAACGAGGGGAACAATCCCTGCTGGTGGCTTGGAGAATATAATGAAAATGGAGGTGCCCCGAGTAGAAGCGACTGGTGTTGTTAATAGCTAAAACAAGTATGGAATAGACACTCAAAACATGTAAATTAAGCACTTATTAATTTCGTGCATCAAACTGATAGTTGAATTTGGGGTTTACCCGACAGAGCTCGCCGATAAGCTTAATCACCAAGCGTTCATATGAAAACATCGTTGAAAATCTTTTTCGAAGTAAACGCATCCGTTAATAAAATAATCACGTATCATTTGTTGATTTCCTTCTTCTCGAAATATCCACGTATATCTTCTTATCATTGCTGCTCTCGGTTCTAGAGCTCGCGGTACTTTACCCATGTATAATTGTATCATGGAATTCATCTTCCTTTCATCTTCATCTGAATCTTCATCCATTTGATCCAGCCGAAGCATCCACTGTTGTTGTTGTTGTTCGAGATATAGCAAAGCAACTGCTTGTGCTTCCTCATCTTCCAAATTTTGATCCATAAAAAAGGAAAAAAATTGATTGAAACGACTTAAAACAAAGAATATATTGATGGCAGATATTTGATTGAAAAAACTTTCTATGAAAATAAATAGAAACCGTGTGAGTTCTTTGGTGGATGAAAAATCAGTTTATAAAGGTAATACTGGCAAATGACCGTTGGATACAGATGTATGGGTTATCATCAGAAACAGTGACGATCGTCTCAGTCTTTTATGACTGTCGTCTCAATGTGAGACATTTCTCGGGTCAACATGGATCGACCGACTCATATGGGGCCGATCGATTCATTTTCAACCGTTATGTATATTTCCCACTGACCAAAACTGAAATTTTCTATCCACTTGGACCCTCAAATTAACAGATATACTCACTCCCATTGGATTTTCCCTAAGACGATCGCAATGCATGGATTACAGTACTCACTCAAGGAAAACCACACACAAAAAATACAGTAGATTTTCGATAAGTTAATTCGCGATAAATCAATAATTTTGCTATAATAATATTTTTTGCTACAATATAACTTCTATAAAATAATAGGCTTAGGACCAATAATTTTTTTTATATTAAAGAGATATTATATTATCGATATGTAATAAACTATTTTTTTGCAGCGTAAAGTCTATTTATTCTAAGATGGTAGCAGCTAATGGTTTAGATAACTTTTCGGCATCTTTTATCCGGAAATCACAAATACCACCTAAAGTAAAATAAAGTTCCTAGTTTGGTGTCTGGTGCATGGAAAACTTAATACAATTGATAGATTGATTTACAAGGGGATGCCAATTTATAATTCATGCATTTTATGCGACAATACTAAAGAATCTCAAGACCATCTGTTTATCCACTGTAAAATTGTTCGGAAAATATGGTATTCTTTATCTCTTGGTGGTAATTGGGAATGGGTATTTCCTAGTTCTATGCTATCTCTACCTCACGGATAGGATAACAATTGTTTCTCCAATTCTGGTAACTTGATATGGGGGTTGATTCCGGCAGGTATTGTTGGGGTTATTTGGCGTGAACGGAACTATAGAACTTTTGAGAAAGAATATACCTTTAAGACTGACCTAGAGCTGGTTATAGATACTAAGTCTATGATGCTTAGTTGGGCTGCAGCTGCTGGTAAACGAGTTCATCCGAACTTTGCAAGTTCAATTCATGATACCTGGGAAACAATTTTTCTTTAAATTCATTATTTTATTTTATTTTTCTCTTTGCCACTTCTTGTAGCTCTTTTGTAAATTCTTCTTTCTAATAAAATTTTCTCTTTCGATCAAAAATAAAATAAAATAATTTTTTATCTTATTTATAATAAAATAAAGGAGGATTAGAAAGAGTTTGTTGGAAGCCTGGCAACAAGCTGGGCTGCAACACCTTTCTGAATAATAAGCTTGATCCTATGAAACAAATAGCTACCTATCTTTGCATTGAAATCATGACAAGCAGTGCAATTCTACTATCTTTTTAGAAAAGTCACCATTTCTTCACCCGGTTCGCCATGAGTATAGAAGGCTAAGGTGTCAAACCCGTACCGAGGGAACTGCACTTGTCTAGATATTTAATACGCTTGAGAGAGACTGCATTAGATATGTCAAGACCCGGTCTGAAAGTGCGAATGCCGCCCCCAGTGAAAGGTAAAATAATATATCATTATTTTAAAAAATAATTCCTAGCTTGGAGGTTGATTAATAATTGTAGATTGTAAGTACAATATCGACTATTTTTTTTAGAGATATTATATTATTGACTAATTATAATACAAATCCAAGCACTCTAAGCATCAATCACACTTCAACACTTCTTGGCATAACGTAACAATGTGACTCAGATTTTTTTAAGTGCGCTACGAACTATTAGGGATGAAATACATCTTAATTTGAATTTTAAAGAAAAATAAACCAATATTGATACATATTTTGAAATAATTTAATATGTATGAAATGTATTATTATCTTTTTGGTAGCATTACTATTTTATATATTATTTGGAACCTATTAATGCTTAAAGGGAACTTTTGAAATGTATTATTTTATGACTTTATCGAATTTATTACTTTAGCACTAACGGTCCAAGTCGAGACCATGCAATATTAATATTTTAACGAGAATACTATATTAATGAGTATAATTTTAAAGAAGTCATAATGTAGTTCCAACTTGGGCCAGTGTGTTAAATTAATAACCCCGCTAAATTTATATAAGATAATAAAAATTTAAGTTCCCAACAGGACCCAACAAATATATAAATTACTAGGGTTTAACCCATGCCATAATGGCACAGGTGCTATATAAACTATGTATAATCATGTTAGATTATTTATTGAAAGTAACTTCTAGTCAAATTATTTTAGGCTTGGAAACAGAAGCCTTGAGAACAGGGGATTTTGTATACATGTAAGATCATTTAGTAAATAATAATCCATTGTCAAATTATAACGTGTAATATGAATGATCTTATAAGTTTCTTTTTAAGTTTATCTATTAAGAAAAAATCAAAATTTTATTTCCACTAAGTCTAAACAAATATAAACGTAAAATAGGTTCTTGAGAAAATTTCACCTTTCTAGACTAAAAAGTTGTGAATAGATTGAAGCCCCGACGACCTGTGATAGTCAAATTTTCATAATTTGGCTAATCACAAAATACAGGCACCCCTAAATTCAAACCATGAGGTTATTGTAATCAATGAGTTTTTTTTTTGAAAATGTATACTTCAACTAAATATACAACAAATGATATTTAAGAAAATGATAAAAACCCCAAAAATATGAAACAATGTAAAAAAGAAAGGATTTTTTCAAATGTTGTTAGCTTAGAGTAGTTTAACTGGTCACAGATGTACGTTTTGGTGGACGAGGATTGAGAGAAAATTGAAAGAAGATTGAGCGGAACTATACTCTTGGATTTAAGTTTTTTCCTCTCCGCAATCTATCTCCCTTCCCAACTTTTTTTCTTCTGATTTTCGTTTGCTGGAGGTGGTGGAGGCGATAATATCAGTGGTTGTGAATAGATTGAAGCCCCGACGACCTGTGATAGCCAAATTTTCATAATCTGGCTAATCACAAAATACATGCACCCCTAAATTCATACCATGAGGTTATTGTAATCAATAAGGTTATTTTTGAGAATGTATACTTCAGTTAAATATACAACCAATGATATTTAAGAAAATGATAGAAACCCCAAAAATATGAAACAATGTAAAAAAAAAGGATTTTCTCAAATGTTGTTAGCTCAGAGTAGTTTAACTGTCACAGATGTACGTTTTGGTGTACGAAGATTGAGAGAAAATTGGAAGAAAATTGAGCGGAACTATACTCTTGGATTTGAGTTTTTTCCTCTCCGCAATCTATCTCCCTTCCCAACATTATTTCTGATTTTCGTTTGCTCCAAAGTAAGGAATTAGAGTTTTCAAACCACTCATCCTACCGAATGTGAGCGAGAGAATCAATTGTTTAGTTTTATGGAAAGATAGGTTTGTTATTTTCAATTGATCAAGTTTTTCCATTTTGATTTGGACTTTTGAGATGCGAATAAGAGAATATGTAATGAATTTGTCTCAATTAAAGCATGTATTCATGGGATCGACCGAAACCGTGAATTTACCAATTGGGAGGAAAAATCAGGACTGGTCTTTATCTTGGCTAACTTAGCGAAGCTTCATTTTATAATACAGTACAAAGAAATAGGCAAAAAAGTATACATAGCTAGGGTACAACCCTTACCATAACGACACATTTCGATAATAAGTAATTTTTGTGTATTGATTTTGACTTGTGCCCGTTTGTTTGTAGTAAATATATAATGTGATTTTTTTTTTCTTCAATATTTCATGTATTTTAACCGACTTTATGTTACTAATAAGACGATCAACCACAACTTTTAATTTATACTGTTATCCATTTTGTAGCGACACAAAATTAACATAGCCTATTGCTACTCACCAACCGTCGCCACCACTACAAAGCCATCTAATACCATTCATTTCTCCACCACAACCGCCTTTTACCTCCCGTTGGCCGTTTGTCGTACTTCTAATTTTGAATCACAGACATCATGAGTAAAGTTTTGGCTGAACAAACTTAGGTCGTTAATTAATTTATTACATTATATTTTTTATTGTTATATACTTTGTTGTATTGCAATCAATTTTATTTGAACGGTTAGAACCATGATTTATACAACCGGGTACTAAAGTAGCAGGGTACCGTTTAAGTGATCCGGCGGTTATGATCATTTTTTTCTTCTCTAAATGGTATAGTCTCATCCTCAAAATATGATATATGTTTTTTTCAATCGTGATGACTAACTACATCTTTCACGATACAATGTTGCCTGTGTTGTAACTATACAAAACTAATAATGTCCACAACTATTCACCAACATCACCACCATAAAACCTCCCATAGGCAGTATTTTTTCCACCACCACTGATATTATCGCCTCCACCACCACCGCTTCTACCAGCCACTACTTCTTCCACCACTAACCACTAATTTCTATTGATATAATTTTCATTAAAATTATTTATTAATGTAAAAATACATATTTATTAGATTAATTAAGAGGACATTTAATGCTGAAAATTTAATACATTATTCGTTATGAAAGATTAATGAGACACTAATTAATGAAACACTCATAATGATTAATTTTAATTAGAGCAAACCACAATTGTGGATTTAGCTTTCCCTAGAATGCATCCTGACCGCTCTTTATCTAGGCTAAGTTGTCTGAACTATGCTTTATATTCTTGAATAACCAAGTGTAATACATGTACATTATGGTGCCTTATTAAAATATTGGAATCCAATATTATTCGTTTCTTATTTACTTTTATATAACACTGGACTTCATTTTTATTTATTTTTGTAGTCTATTGAGAAGTTCCGAAGTAATTTTGTTGCTTTGTTCTTCTTATTGTTTTATTTTAACAACAAATCAAAGTGTTTACATTTAAACACATAGTATGCAATACATTAACTTATACAATGCCTCAAAACAATTAAAAAATAATTTAAATTAAAAATTAAGTATTTAGATATTTGTTATTATAAAAAAATGATCTACACTCCTGTTTTTGAAATTGAAACTTAAATTTAGCATGTTTCGATATATTTATCGATAAGTTAATACTTCGCTAAATTGATAGAATTTAGCGGTCCCAAGACTATTAATTTATTGAAGTTTTACAGTAGTAGGAAGTAAGAACAATTAACTAGGTACGCCATTTGCGATTGATGATACACTTGTGTTTGGAATCGGTCTGATTGTTAGAAATTATGCAGGTGAATGAAATGGGGTGTGATGCATCTCAAAAAGTGCACTAGATCCTGAACAAGCTGAAGCTTTAGGAGCTCTGGAAGCAGGTTTATGGGCAACATAAAGAGGATTAAGGAATGTGCATCCAACATCTGTCAAGTGGACTACTCTTTTATATATATATATATATATATAATCATGGAATGGTAATTCGAGGTTACATTGAGTTTAAGGTCTAAAATAAGAGAATACAAAGAAACAAGATCATACTGTATAAGTACAGTATCGAGAAGTCTGACTAGAGAAAGAAAAGAATCACCAGATTAAGACAAATACAAGTATGAATAAGATCCGATTAAATCAGAGAAAGAATGGTTCTTCTCAGAATTATATTCCAACCATTCTGTTTGTTTTTCTTCTTAACAAAGATGTGCTCCCAAAGTATAAGTGATTTGCTCAAATCTCTTGTAATTAGGATGAAGATTTCATCGTCAAAAAAATCACCGATGAAGATTCCGATGAGGTTTTCGTCGATGGAGAGCATCCGTATTGATCTTAAAACCAAAATTAATAATCAAGACCCGCCATTAAAGCGTAGATAAACCTTCAAAGAGGAATAAAACCACCATAAGAGTATATATAAGTAGAAAACATGATAACAACTAAAGTAAAGTAACTAACCAAACTAGAAAGCAAGAAAAAGTGAAAAAAACCTGCTCAGATTTAACCCGAATCAGACTAAATCTGAGCAGGGGAAGAGTTGATGATGGTGTTTTTGTTGGAGAAGAAAAATAGTGAGAGAGAGGAAGTGCAAGCTCTATAATGACCTGGGATTTTTAAAGTGGATACTAATAACATCATCAATGATGTATTATTCATTCTTTCAGATTTTGGTTCCCGTACTTGTTCTTGTGTCAATAGAGATGCAAATGGTATTGCTGATTCTTTAGCAAAGTTTGCACGAACTCAAGTAGATAAAGTAGAATGGTTTAATAGTTGGACTACTTGGATCAATACTCCATTCAAAGTAACCAAAACAGTTTGTCTCAATCTTAAATTAATAAAAATTGATTATTTCTTATTAACAAAAAAAAGTTACGCCATTTGCACACTTTAAAGATGAATGTAGATGTTTCTATTTTGTCCAACATCATGTTTGTTTTCTTCTTTATATAAGTAAGGGTTCTACGTAGAGGTTTACCTCTATCTCTATATAAAAACCACTACCTAATACTCCTAAATTTATGTTTGTTTTACCACTATCTAATCTATAACACAAAACAACATGGGGTTTTGAGCTTTGGACGGACGGATAACATATAGAGAGACAAACGTAACATCCAACTATCCAAGTCACATCTCAACCCTAAGACATCTCAACCTAAGACAGATGTAAGAGTTGTAACCTATTTTTATTATGAATGCTAGGGTACCACCCGAGCCGTTTGATTTGGGTTGTTGTTGGAAATAGAGATTTATTAAAAAAATATTAATTCTTGTACACCGGTAACACCTATGAATGGATGACCTATGTTTATTTAGTGACTTTACGTTTCATACGTATATACTGATCTATCAGCTTTATTTGTCCTTACGGTAATATGCAAGTAGGATATGGTACCTTAGAGAGTCCTGAAGAACGGGGATGAAATGGTCTGGGTGAGCATCATAAGGCCAGAGCTTAAAAGTGATAAATAGTTGGTCTCGAGATTTTTTTAATCCAACTTTAAGTGTTTCAACTATAGCTTTACTAAAAACATTTCAAAATGGTAAGAATCAACTTTATTAAATGTTTATAACCAATCTTGATAGCTTTCAAAATCGCAAATTTCGTCACTTCTTCTGATTCAACTAACGTGTATGTAGTATTGCCCGTACCTAATATAGGCATCACACCTCCATAACTCAATGTTACTGCAGCTATTATTACCCATACCTAATCTCTATTTTCGTTTATTACTTGTTTTGGAAAAGATAATCTACTGATTTGAGTATCATCTGGTACTTGTTTATTGTTTAAATGAACAGTTGAATAACAAAATCAACACTAAAACGTTAAAACTTTCATTATCAATGTGAGGAGAGAGACATGAACTCGTGCCCATACTCAGGGTGCGTCTGAACAATAGGAATGCTCATCTGGAATTCAACACCGAAAATAATATATATGCCTCATTGATCCAAACAAAAATAAATAAATAAGAATTTCCTTTTTCGTTTACTTCCTCCGTCCCACAATAAGTAACCTAGTTCAAGTTTGCACAACTTTTCAGGCAAAGAGGAGGAGGGAGTATTTTTAAGCATTTTTTACAATTATACCCTTATGATAATAATTAGTAAAATTTAGAAATGATTTATCTCTTAAACTATATCGATCACAGATATTTGCAAATTTTATGTCATTAAAACACCTACATAAGGAATACAAACATGACTATCAAATTATACATATTTTTTATACTAACAATAATCAATTAAGAGGGTAGTTTTACAAATATACCCTTATTTAATGATATAGGTCATCTATTAATGGGATAAGATTTAAAAATGAATAGGTCATCTATTGTTGGACGGAGGGAATAATTTTTTTAAAAAGCAAACGACATATGTAGCTGTATAAGAAACTCGAGCTTCGTTAACTGATAATGAACATCCATGGTACTTCAATAATTTTATAAAATTTGTAAAAAAAAACAACAACAACCTTGTAACCTTGATGGTATACCAAAAAACTATCAAACTGGAAAGAAGGCAACGAATCAGGATTAAACCATCAAGTTGACTGGACGACATATATTTCCCTTATACCTCCTTAAGTCCTATAATGTTTTGTGTCAGAAACCCATTTCAAGGAATGTTCCTCCGATATATTGACTATATTAGTAGAAATTTGTTCCAACTTCTAAACAGTGAAAATATAGGCCTATGTAGATTTTTTTTTGAAGCATAAACAAAGATTAGGTGCAGCGCGCACTAAAGAAAATAATATATTTTTTTTAATTAAGCACACATATTTGATAACAAATGCATGGGGTGAATAATTGTTAATTCCTAATTAAATACATGCATGCCAGCTTAATGCGCTTCAGAAAGTAGAAAAACGAAAATGCTTTGTGCCCCTGAGTACAATGCACACAAAAATGCACCGCCTCCCACCCCACCCAGTTTTTCCCATGGGTAGGGCACTTATTGTGCCAAGCAAAGTCGGTAAAAATAAGTGTATGCACCAAAAATCAATTATACAATTGAAGTGCATAATCATGTAACCACAAATCAATTATACAATTATTATGTTGGCTGGTTTTGCATCTTCGCGGTAGCACATAACCTAGAATATTGATCATTCCCAACAAAGCTTTGGTAGTTAACGAAATATTTTCACACAAAGAAACCAAGGAAAATAAAACATACTCTACAACTAATAAGATTTTATTAGCTTTGCACATGCCTACTTACTATCCATTTTTTCAGAAGTAGTGTGCTCCCTATCTCAGATTCATAACTACTATATCTCTGTATAAATTATGCAATTTTTCACTTATCGTCATCTCAAAAAAGATCTTTCTCATATATGTAAAGTGATTGCGGTCAAAATAATAATAGGTAGTAATGATAATTCTGTTGGGGGAATCCAGTAGTCCAGATTGAGGATCTCGTATTTACTCTTTAGATATCGTATTGAGCACTTTGCACCGCCGCAAGACCTACAAAATAACTGAATGTTAATGAATTTCATTCAACGATCAATCAGCTAACCTAATCCAAAACTATTACGAAGTTCTTGGCAATGCTACATCACCCTGTTTTTTTAGAAAAATAGCCAACACAATGTTTTGGCTTTTTAGTTCTCTGACTCTTAAATGATGTCTCATACTGTAGTATATATTTGTACATCCAAATTTTGAAAAACGCATGTAATCATTACCTGCCCAGTCTACTTTGCAAGCATCATCCTTGAAATGACAAGCGTACCCAAGTACACCACAATATTTTCTTTTCAACCTATAAGTCTGATATCTTAAGTGATCGTCTATAGACAAAGTCGAGATAATGCAACTTCAATATGATATTCACTTGATAATAGTTACGGTTCAAAACCGATTTACTATAAGATCAATATCAAGTGATTAGGATTGACGTACAAGTGTTATTTATTTTATTATAATAAAACGATTATAATGCGGAAGTAAAGTAAATGACACAACAAGATTTTGTTAACGAGGAAACCGCAGATGCAGAAAAATCCCGGGACCTAGTCCAGAATACTCTCAGAATTAAGTCGTTATACAAAGAACAAAGACAACTTCGTATAGTTGAAACCAAGTAATCTACCCTTAGTTACTTAGTTCCCGAACAAAAAGAGAATACATACCTATTAAGAGTTCGTTTGCCTACCTGGCAACAAAACAGTGAGTCAAGATCACATAATATGATTACGAAAGCCACGATGGAGATGGAATTGTATAGCTACACTAAAACAATTTCTGTGTTAGCCTTTTTATTATTGAAAGGAATCACATAGATTTAAGGTTGAATAATGGCGCACCTCACATTGATTGTAAAAACAGATCTGAACACGATTGGTTCACAGGAGAAGAGGGTCTGTCAAAAAGAAAAACTATGCTTGCTTCGTGTTGTAAACGATGCGAAGGCTTCTTATATAGAGGGTGCACAATGATATCCCAGAATGGAAGAAACATGGATTAGGAAATCCAGCTAACTCCGATATCTGATCTATAAACGGAAATCGTTTTTTTTCTTCCCTTAAGTAATAAAAAGGTTGTTCGTTGTTTTTGAGAAACATAGTTGTCTTAGGAAACCTCAATGCTTGTCTTGTATCCCGATCGTAGGCTCGAAAATATCCCTCGTCCAACTTTCGGTCCGTGCCGTGGGATGACAAAATCGATGGTCGGATTTAACATGCTAGACAGACACCACTTCTTTTTAGAGTTTTGTTTATTGTTCATTTGTTTGGTCGGTCGATCAATATCTTCTCATGCAATTTTAGTCTGTGGTCATAGCAGAACGGTCCCAATTTAGTTGGTCGTGTCATATTATAGTGTGTTAGTTAGTCCGGTCACAGTAGCGTGTTTAATTAGTTGGATTATAGTAGCCGGATAGGGCCGGGCCCTACGGCCCCGACCGTGGAGAAAATTTAAAGGCAGATATATTTCCCACATATTTAGTTGGTCGTATCATATTATAGTGTGTTAGTTAGTCGGGCCTACGACCAGGGCTCAACCTCTATCGATTTTTTTATTGTTGTTTGTATCCTCTAACCAGTGTTTAAATAGCCATGTTATAATATCGTGTTTGGTTAGCCGGATCATAATAGCCAGAGCCTACGGTCCCAACCATTAGGAACGACCTAGTGCTTTAGCTAGATCCTCTGTTTCTGGTCCTTTGTTGGTTCGCTCAAATTATTCGAGGCCCTACGAATCCAGCCGTGGATTAGAAAATGGACGGTCCGACGTAGTATCCATATAAAGATTAGTTTTGATTTGATTGAAATCTAGAGGTAGAACGTAATTAGCCAGGGCATGTGGCCCCGGTGTTTTGTTGGTCGCACCAAATTAGCCGGGACCTACGGCCTCGGCCGTGACACCTTAAATTATTTTGATTAAGCAAAAATAAAAAAAAGTGTTCTTAGTAACTATAAACCTCTTCGATCGTTTTTTGTTATACGGTATGTTTGTAATCATCTTTTAACATCAACGTTTGATTGCAACGATGAACATATCTATTTGAATTATGTTACGATATATAACTTGTTTTTAAATTATAACTACAGAGGAAATTATGTATTTAATTTAAGTCTGTGTATTTATGTTAATCATTGAGGTTCAGAAGTAACCGAGTAAAGAAATTCATTTCGTCTTTTTTATTATTATTATTATTATTATTATTTTTTAAGCAAAGCATTTCATTTTTTTATTAAAATTCTAATTTCATTTATAAAAATTCGTTAAAATACACAAAAATAAATAAATTAGAAACACACTTCCTTCGTCTGTAGGCATTGATAAATCTTTATAAAGAATAAGGTTATTTTCGTCATGTGGACTAATATTATCTTCAATTTAGATTCCATTCCAGGACCAATTTTTCCCAAATTCTCGAAATGAATTTCAAATTATATACACAGTGATGAAGATCCCATTTGCTTAGTACATCATCCTACAAATGCAAATCAATTGTTCGGTCACTTTTCTTGCATCATGTTTCGTGGCTCGCTCATTCTCTTCAAAAGTTTTGACTAAATCTGAAATCTTCGAAAAAAGGAAAAAAAAACCCTTAAATTCAAAATCATGTTCTTCCTAAATCAATCGCCCATCACGTTGCATCATCCGAGAATTAAGCTTTACCCTATTTAATAAAGGAATTCTATAAACTACTTGTCTTTCTTTCAGGTATGTCGTTTTTTTTTCCTGGTCAATTGTTTTGTTTGTTATTTTTTAGGTTAATATTTTATGAATAAATATGAATTCGACCTAAAAATGTCAGTTGGGCCATTCATTATAGTTCATTGTGATATTGATTGCACCAAGAATCTGAAAGCTATCAATTATATTGTGATGTTAAAAATCTGTTCCGAGAAGAGCATCGTCTTTTCCTTCAAATAGGTGCAGACGCCTAGTTCATTTTATGAACTATATAATTCATTTTAGTTCGAGTATTCTTGGGTTGTTGCACAATATCATCAAAAGTCATTACAAAAATTACATTATTCTTGTAACAAAAAGATTACTTTAATTTGGGACTAACTACATTACAAAAATATTCGAAATTGTCTCTTTTT
This sequence comes from Papaver atlanticum, assembly GCA_023531105.1. Classification (NCBI taxonomy): domain Eukaryota; kingdom Viridiplantae; phylum Streptophyta; class Magnoliopsida; order Ranunculales; family Papaveraceae; genus Papaver; species Papaver atlanticum. The sequence goes on along the minus strand of JAJJMB010006035.1, from coordinate 144,430 downwards.
AATTCTTGTTGTGTGTGTGTTTCTATGTATCAAGGCGGGGATTAATCTCATCATATGTGAATTACAGGTCTAAAACACTCACAGCTCCTGCAAGCACCAAAATGGAAATGTCAATCCCTTTGTATACAGTAAGAAACTTCTCCACCTGCTTTTGGATATGGATATTGTCAATGTTGGAGAGAAACATAACATTCCCGTCTATCAGAAACTTCTTCGAGTTAACGCCTATGTGAATAATAGTTAGGTAGTGATTTAGATTCCAGCTTGGAAATGGCGCAATATAATCATAAGTTCATTCCCGTTTCACCAAATAGGTTAAGCGCTCAGGCGGGCACAGGTAGACCACTTTAGCTTTCTGCCTAAATAAAATTGATTCCTTGTGGATCCTCGGTGCATTTACACCTAAAAGAAATCTCATGTATTTAATGGCAGGCATAGTTCTTCGAGTCTTTCTAGAAAAAAAAAGCTTGGTCCCCTGTTGCCTCCTCTTCCTTTAACTTCAGGACCGATGAAAGAGCTGCAGAACGGAAGGAGGCAAGTCTTGGCCCAGTTTTCACTTGGAGTTTTCTGTTAATAAGTAATATCGATGTACCTGTGCTGTTTGATCATTATATATTGTAATATTCTTACTTGGTTTAGCATTGCTCTGCCAGTACTTTCAGAAGCTTGAGGAGAAATTCAATTCCAAGGAGGCACAGAATTTGCAGCTTGAAGCAAAGTCCAAGGTATTTATACTTTGTCTTGACTTTGGTAGAATCATGCTGAGTTTTATATTTTTTTTCTTCATTTGTCCAGAAAATTGGTTAACAGTTAAAAGGGTTTCAACGTTAACAGTTAATAAATGAAAGCAGTATATGTTTTTCTTGCATTAAGTTAGTTAAATGAATCTCGTAAAGATATAAGGTAGTAAGGACCGGAGGTATTGGTGAATCTATATGACTGCTTCGAGAAATATCATTGGGAGTGTATTATCATTCACCCTTAGGAAAAGTGGAAACATGTTTTGAAATACGACCTCCACCAGCCACGTCCAGAAGGCAATATCCCTCATACATAGTACCAGTTCTCGACATAAGTCAATGACCAATCTTTTGTATAAAATACTATTTCAAATTGTGTGAATTTCTGTTCCCCGTCTACTGAAATCCGTGGATGAAGATAAGGCTGAATTTTTTGTATACAGCGGAAGAAACTTTATTTATCTTTAGATTAGAATAACCTGAGTATAAATCTTTATGGTTATTAGTTATTTGGTTATTAGCTCTTCACATGAGCTTATAAATCGTGCAGTGGTGGTTATTAGTTATTTGGTGAGCATCCATGTATTTTCTTATTTTTCGGCAGGTATTACCAATGTATGTAACAATGTTGTTGTTCTGAAATTCATGAATGAAGATAAGGCTGGATTTCCAAATGTTAATCTGCCCAAATGATGACTTTGTTAACTAATCTAAGTTATTTCAAATATTTCAGAAGTTCTCAACCAAAGAAGCTAGGATGTGGAGTTTGCGTTCTGTAAAACATCATGTAAAGAAGCTGAGCAGCGAAGGCCCTCTTTTATTCTTGAACCTGTTTTGGTAGATGACCTCCAAGGTTAGTAATCATAAAAAACAACTATTTTCTTCAATAATGAGACTGTGCTAGCAATAGTTTAGAAGTAATGAATAGTTGGCAATGGTTGAATGCAGGAAACATTATGGCTTTAAGTTTGAAGTTATATTTACGGATCAAAAGTAAACATTAGATAATCAATATTTCCGCAAAAACCATTGGAACTAATCAACAAATAGCTTGACAATAAATTATAATAGAACTTCTGGAAATACAATGTTAGTTGTTTCAAGTTCTTCATTCTTGTCGTCGAGAAGTACTGTTATTCTATTGGCAGCAGTGCATCTTGATAAAGCCACGTAAAGCTGGCCGTGACTGAACACAGGAGTTTTTAAGTCTATCCCGACGTACTTTACAGACTGTCCCTCTGATTTATTAATTGTCATTGCATATGCTACCCTGAATGGAAACTGACGTCTTGTCATGTTTATGTTCAATTCTGAAACCGATGGTTGGAATGATATCCTAGGTAACAAAACCGTCTCCCCTGCTTTGTGCCCGGTTAGAATTGTTGCATGTAGTACATGCCTACCACATTTAATGACCAATAACCTGGTACCATTGCAAAGACCCTCGGATGGAGACATATTTCTCATCAAAATAATTGGACATCCGTTTTAAGATTGAGCCTGAATAAGGGCATTCCTGGTGGATTTAAATTTAGGAGAAATTCGCTGTTGTAATTTTGGATAATGCCGCTTTCGTCGGGATGAAATCTGTCTGTGGCTAAATAAGTGAAGGTCTCTCCATCCAAAATATTCAATGCCTCCATGTTGATATCGTTGACATTGATAAGATGATTCTCTCGGTTAACTCTTCAGGTGATACTTGATTAGATGTCCCTAAAGAGGGGTACAGTTTAGATATCAACTCTTTTACGTCCTGGCATCTATCTACTGATGAAGGGAGTTTGACTTTGTCTTCTGGTTTTGATCCGACCTATAAGGAAAATATCGTTTTGTTATCCTAATTTTTTTTTGTCATTGTTAACAAATTGGAGGGTGTTAAAATATTACCTCAAGTAAGAATTCGGCGAAAGCTATGTTTTTTGGATCACATTGATCAAGGCGCATATTCTTCATGAGCGCCAGAACTGTTATATTATTCAAGAGTACGGAGCTTCTAACACAGGCTCCTACGACATCTGCACGGCCACCATTTGGTATAACTGGTAAAGTTTGGCGGAAGTCTTCCCCCATAAAAACGGTAATACCGCCAAACTGTAATTCGTTTTCGCATACATCTTCCCTTAGTTTATTAACTGATTCGACACACAATCTATGTTACATCGGAAATTCATCCCAAATAATAAGTTTTACTTCTTTTGGCAATCCAGCTTCTTGGATTTGTTTAGGAACTGAACATACGCTGCTGTCTTTGATCTCCATTGGGATTTTGAACGTTGAATGTGCGGTTCTACCCCCTACCAAGAGTAATGAAGCAATACCTTAGCATACATCAAACATAAAGTTCATTAGGTATAAAAATTAACAACAAAAATCAATGGTGTGGAAAATAAAAGCAATGTGCAGTTAGGCGTGATTGAACGACATGAGTTTCAGCTAACTAAATTTAGAATAACATGCTAAACGATAAAGGTTACATCATCACGAAGGGTGGGTGGAAATTCTTGTCAAGTTAATTAACAACAAACATAAAGATGTTCTAGTGATTCCATTTTTTTTTTCTTAAGCAGTTTTAAATAATCTAATCATTTTTTATTGAACACTGTATGCTATAAGATGTTTTTTTAGTCGTTTCGCACTGTGACATATTATTCTTATTTAGTAGAATTGCGTAACTTTGAAGCATAATGTCTATTGAAATGTTTATGAACTATTTACGAAGCATTTAAGAAATACCTGATGATGCAACTGTAAGAACTATGTCTCCGTTTAATCAGCAGTTTGCGGCTACTGTTGTTGAGGGGTGAATCTTGTTTTGGTCCTACCCGTCCTAGTCACACCTTAATGACAACACTTTCTAGGAATGGTATGAGAGAGAGCCTGCTTTCCATTGTACCATGTACTTCCTTTTATAGACTTTCCCAAAAGCCCTTCCTTTTATAACATCATGCTACATGTCCTAAACCCCCTTAATTACCACTAATGCCACTTTTCTCTAATACAACCTCTTATTTTTCCCTTAATTCCCTCCTTATCCTTTTCTCCTTATGGATACTTCTTAGTGGACTTGGGATTTAGTCCCCAAGTCCCCTTTGTTCATGTTGGATTTGGCACCCCTTTAGGGGGTCCCTAGCCCTGTTAAGGGGTAATAATTTTCATGTATCAACATTAATCCCTTGATAATTGGGTCAATTGTCTAATGACCCGGTAGTCAACTTATTCTTCCATGTGTGCCTTCCTTTCCCCAAATAAGAGGAAGATCCTTCTTTCAGCCTCACGTTCCTAAGCGACGGTTGGTCTTCTACAACGTGCGGGAAAACTTTTCAGTTTCTCTTTGTTCATAACTGCCACGTTCGAGTCTCCACATAGCCTATATATAGGCCCTATGGATTATTCTTCCTTTTCAACTTTATCTTGTAATTCTATCTTATCTCTTTCCAGACACATCTTACACACGCCATGTCCTGCGATTCCACCAGTAGTAGTTCATCCGCGGAGGAGGAAGAAGAGGAGTCCGGGAAAGTGATGAGTACCAACTCCGGAGAGACGGAATACGCGGATCAGGAAGAGATGCATATACCACCCCAGTGGATGGTGAAGCGTATACCATCTCTGAAATCACGAGCAGCTCCGATCTGAAGCGTGCGTTGAAGCCGAGAGGTCTCCGCAGTGGTCAGCATGTTCTTCCTATGGATGACGTTCTTGTCCTGCGCCTACTCAATCCTCCTGTGTTACCTTATCCTCCTGCCCCCGGATGACTCATGTATCCTGAGGTGGGTACATAGACACCTTTTCATTCAAAAAGGTTCCGCGGATGGCTATTCATCGCGGCGATTACGATCTCCCTGTTATTGAGATTCGTTTTTCATCCGTCACGCCTGCCGTATGGCTGCACTGGACGGCTTGCATCCACTCCAATCCAGACCATGTAGCCGCCCTTCGTTCAGCAGGTACCGATGAAGCCATAAATTTGTCTCTTAAATGAGAAGTGATTAGGTGTAGGCGTGATATGACACGGCTATTTTGCCGATGGGCGTCTCCTGTTCATACTCTATTCTTTGCATGGGGGGAGGCTACCATAGTCTTGGAGGATGTAGTGGCTCTTACGGGATTACCCATCCACGGTAGTCATTCATATGATGAGGCAGTTGTTTTTGAAGCTTTGAATGATGAAGATAGGGGGTTATGGGCGTATCCGTTGGATTGTAAAGATGATTCTCGTAATGAGCAAGTGAGGAAAGACCAACTACCGGCGCGGCGAGAGAGCAAAGGGAAAGCCGTGAGCGCTAGCAAGAAAGGGAAGCCATCGCCTGTTGCTAAAGCCATCCCCACACAGGAGAGCGACTGCTCGCCAGTTCTACCCGCGCCTATGAAGCAATCCATGGATTATCAGCCCCTTCAGCGCGGACCAGCCCTGAGTTGGTCGTCAAACACAATAGACGCACCGTTCGTAAGGTCGATGTTATCTATGGTTACCCGCGGATGACTCTTTGGAATGGTAAAGGAAAAGTGCCCAAGGGGGATATATCTAAGTTTATGGACGTGGCAAAGAACTTCAAGCCTTTTCCTTACCATGATGATCGTTCGGGCCCGGGCACTACGATTTTACCTTGCTGCTGGAGGGCACTCAATTGGATTCGACGCCGCCCTTGCCAGAGTCCGACTTTGATTCGGTGATGGCGGTGTTGCCTGGTTATCTCCATGGTCTTTATGCTGGTAAGTTCATTGCTATTTACTATAACCCTGATCGTGTGGCTCGTCAAGTTGAGTTTGACCAAGGGGCCCCTTCTAGTTTCCCGCCTTGGAGTGGTTCCGAAGATGCGGATATTGCTGCTAGTTTCAATCGTTTTGTCTTCAAGGGACCGACACGCCTAATCGACCGAGGGATTAGATTTTCTTTCCAACAGCCCGTACCTGAGCGTCCTTTGGCAGTTACGGAGTTAGCTCATGAGTATCAGCTTCTCATTCGTCGCTGAGCCCTGAATTTTCTCCTTCGTGATCTGTCTCCTCCTCCTGACTTGTCTTTTAAGGATCTCCAGATTTTACATGCATCTGGTAGGATTAAGCTTGACGAGGCGGTAGCCAAGAAAAATGGTCTTAAGTCAGGTACCAAAGGTCGCCCATTGTCGCCCATTGGATCCTCTGGTAACTTCCTGAGACCCCCCCCTGAGGGTCATGAGCCTATAAGGAAGAAGAAAGGGACAAAGTCTCTCTCTAGCCAGAAGCCTCCTAGAATCCATATCCCCAGTCCAGCTGTTGGTCTTCCGGCGCCCCAGGTATTTCCTTGGTTTGTTTTTGTTATATCTCCTCCCCCCCCCCCCCCCGGGGGGGGGGTGTTTGGGTTTTTTTTTTTTTTTTTTTTGAAATAGCGGGTACTGGGTTCTCAGGAGGCTCCTTTATCTAATTTTGTGGGGTGGAAAGCGCCCTCTTACTTGATGGAGGAGTATCTCAACATACCTGAGAATGATTGGTCTGCGAGGAGCCTTGCTAAGAAGGCTAAGCGGGAAGCGGCTAAATTGTTCGGTTCCCATTTTTGTTCTCCTATTGATGTTCTCTCCCTGCGTCCTGTACAGACTCGGCGGACTAGTCCCTCACGGTCTCAGCGAGGGACTGGTGGTAGTCTAACTCCCTCGTTTGTAGATCTTGTACAAAATTTCGGGGTCAAGTTATCTAAAAGGGCTGGCTGGGTGTCTCCGCGCCTTCACATATCATCTGTTAATCCTTTACGGGCAGAAATCGTTCGTGTTAGGGGTCAGGCCTTGGAGTCTCCCAGTGACATGTTGCATTCGCTAAGTCCTTCTGGGTCGAACCGATCGGTTTTTGGTGGGTCTTCCGCCCACGTGGCACCTCAAGCGGGTCATCCTGAAGGTGGTTGATCATTCCTTGTTTGACACGTGTATTTCTGGTTTAATGACATCTTTTGTCCTCCTTTATTTCTACTTATATATCAGAGTTTCTTCTTGTAATGCCATTTGCTTTTTAATTTGCAGGTTCTACAAGTGAGTCCGGGTCTTCTTCTGGTTCCTCAGCGTCTCATGTGAAGTCCGGTGATCATGCGCTGGATCCTCCTATTTCTGAGGTCAGTTTCTTCCTTGGTCTTTCTTTCTCTTCCTCACTTTCTTATTTTTTTTATTTTCGTTTTATGGACCGCGTCTCTATGTGCTTGTTAATGGCGCTTCCCCTTCGTTTTTTTACACATATTTCTTTTCAGGATATGGGTAACAAACGAAAAGAGACTGGAAAGTATGAGGGCTCTAGTATCGAAGGTGTTCGGCGCATGCCTCCTAGTGGTGAGGGGTCTGTGAAGCGTGCCCGGTTGGACGGTAGCGGTTCCGCATCATCCGGGCATTCAGAGAAGCGTCCCAACATGACTGATGCGCTGGTCGTTCTTGAGGATGCGAAATTGTGCTTTTTGAAGGTGGTGGATGCTGCCGAGGCTAGCGTCGACCCTACCACTCATAAGCTAGTTCATGGTTTTGGGTGCCGTCTGCCTTAGCCGCTACTTATAGGGACATTGTGGAGCGCGGTGTCGGTCATATGGTGAAGGAGTGTCTCCTTGACATGCGGACCTTGTGTTTCATGAATAAAAATCTCCTCGAAGTAGCTGACCAACTCACGCGGGTGAAGAGTGGCCCCATTGATGCAAGCACGTTGCGTGGTTGGGAGACTACCATTCATTCCGCGATTGGCCTGGGCTTCCCAGTAGGATGGTTGGACGAATTGCTGACAAAGGTGAGAGATCGTGATGACCCTCGTGCGCACCTTCTAGACCAGATTGCTCAGCTAGAGAAACAGTTGGTTCAACTGTCCAAGGAAACTTCGGACAAGAAGATAGCACTGAATCAACTTATTGCCGGCGTGGGAGCGGCGACCAGTGCAGCCCAACAAGCAGAGGCTACGGAGGAGGAGGTTCGTGTGGAGCTAGAGAAGAAAAGAAAGGAGTGGTCTGAGTTCCAATCCGCCTGATGCGTTCTGCTTCTGTTTCTCTTTTCCTTTTATTGTTATTTGTTTCATGCGCCTTCCTATTCTTGGACAACTTATTATGCGTCTGGTTGTTTGTGGGTGTTGAATTATATATTTTATCGTCATTTTATCTTGTTGGCTTGTGTAAAACGCGCCTTTTGGCTGTGTTAAGGATGGATTGGGTTTATATTTTATGTAGGATTTGACATCTCATCTTTCCTTGATCTATATTCTAAAAATTTGTCTTTTAAAAGCGGGTAGATAAGACGCGCCATATTGTGGTAGAGTGCAAAAAGGTGCGTACTCCTTTTTTTTTTTTTTTTTTTTTTTGTTAGATATGACGCGGAATTTTGTATGTGTGATCCTAGTGGGATAAGTTGAAACGCGCCTACTCTCCCTTTCTTTTGGTTAGGTAGGACGCGGCATTTTGTACATTTTTCCTTGGTGGGGTAAGCGGGTCATGTGTAAAACGCGCCTACTCCCCCTTCTTTTGTTAGATAGGACGCGGAATTTTATATGTGTCGCCCTAGTGGGATAAGTTGAAACGCGCCTACTCCTCCCTTTCTTTTTTGTTAGGTAGGACGTGATATTTTGTACGTTTTTTCTTTGTAAGTTTATGAGCGTTTTTTAGTGTCTCATAACCTTCTGTAGGTTTACCGACCGGGTGTCTTTGCATCCCGTAGCCTTTTGTAAATTCGTCAGCCGACCGGGTGCCATTGGCAGCCCGTAGCCCTTTGTAAATTCGTCAGCCGATCGGGTGCCATTGGTATCCTGTATCCTTTTGTGTACTCATCGGTCGACCATGTGCCTTTGGCATCCCGTAACCTTTTGTAAACTCGTCAGCTGACCGGGTGTCTATGCATCCCGTAGCCTTTTGTGTATTCATCAGTTGACCAGGTGCCTTTGGCATCCCGTAACCTTCAGCCAACCGGGTGTTTATGTATCCCGTAGCCTTATGTGTATTCATCGGTCAACCAGGTGCCTTTGGCATCCCGTAACCTTCAGCCGACCGGGTGTCTATGCATCCTGTGGCCTTTTGTATATTCATCGGTCGACCGGGCGCCTTTGGAGTCCCGTAACCTTTTATGTATTCTTCGGCCGATCAGGTGCCTTTGGCATCCTGTAGCCTTTGCAAATTGTGATGCCAACACATTTTCCTTCGCAATATTCCTTTCTGTCATATATTATTGTTTATGGAATAAAAGGGGGAGTACAACTTGCCTTTTGTTACACGACAGTGTCGCCTGTTGCTGGGCTTGTAATGAAGAGGGCGCGACATTGTCGCTTGTTAAGTTGTTTACTCTTCGTTTTGCTTAATCGACAATTCAGTGGTGGGGAAGAGGATCACGTTAGATTGCTTGTCCTGCTATTTCAATTTCTCCGGCCGCGCGTTTGCGATCAAAGATGCTTCTAATGGCGAAACATTCCATTGTTGGATGGCTTAGTCTTTGATGATAATGAAAATATATAGTGGCATTTTTATCCATTTTGTTGACATCCAACACTGTCGGGGGTAAGTCGATTTCCTTGTTAGCTATCCATTGTTCCAAGAGCTCAATTATCTTCTCCCGACTGCAAAGAAAGGGAGGCGGAGGATTGGAGTCTCGCTTCTCCCCTTTGTTTCCTCCTGGGTTCCTCTCAATAGTTTGGGATAAGTCCTTCCTTCCTGAACTAGTATTGGGCCTTACATTGCGCGTCGTTTCAGATACATCGTTAATTGTGTAACGCCAGGGGCGTTATGCATGCGTCTCTTCAATGCAGTCGGCAATCCTTTCTGCCGCTTCCTCCAATTCGACGAAAGTTTGGAATCTGAAGTTAATTAAACTCATTTTAAAGCAGATGTCATTCCGCGTATACATATTTCGACTAGCGCTTCTTCACTGATGTCTTCATGGCAGTCCAGCGTGAGATACCGGAATCGGAAGATGTATTTCCCTATTTCTTCCCCTGTCCGCTGGCCGCACCTACTCAGGTCTATTGATGTGATCTTTCTCTTGGACGAATAAAATTTTCTGAGGAAGAGAGTGGTCATGGTCTGCCACGAGTCTATGCTTTCCGTTTTTAAGTTATTGTACCAAGTGAATGTCGTGCCCGTGAGTGACTTTGGGAATTCTATTAAGCACAACTTTCCATCGGAGGCTTTATCATTCATTGCTGACAGGAATCGGCTGAGATGCTCTCGCACATTCCCCTGTCCATCGTATATTTTGAATTTTGGTGATATGTAACCCTCGGGGTATTGGTACTCACTGATTCCCGTTAGGTACGGGCTGCTTGTGGAGCTGTAGTTGTCCTGTTTTACCATGCGGTAGTTTGTCTCTAGGTACTCTGCCACGGATTTTTACGATATTGCCCTCGGTTTGTTATCCTTGCATTTTTCGTTTACTGCCGTTCCTTCGGTGATGCCTTGGCCTGCTGCCGTGGCTTGCTTTATCCATTCCTTCAGCTCTCGTCTCCTTTGTGCGCGTTGCTCTAATTCCTTCTTTATGTCTTGCAGAGTTAGCGATGTGGAATGTGGAGCCGAGGTTGTTTGTTGTGTGTTCTTCCCTGGTGTTGTTCTCTCCTCTCGATCTTGAGTTTCGCGGGTTGGCTGCGTGACCACGTCTTGTATTAGTATCTCATCTTCACTATCCTCTTTTCCTTCCTATATTATTACTTCATCGGGGTTAGTAGGTAGGGTGTTTGGTTGGTTTTTCAACGCGTCCGCGCTAGTGCTTCCTTTGTGCGTCATGGTGGGCTAGGCACGAGCCTCCGGGTGTGGTCGCCAAATGTTGAGGGGTGAATCTTGTCTTGGTCCTACCCGTCCTAGTCACACCTTAATGACAACACTTTCTAGGAATGGTATGAGAGAGAGCCTGCTTTCCATTGTACTATGTACCTCCTTTTATAGACTTTCCCACAAGCCCTTCCTTTTATGACATCATGCCACATGTCCTAAACCCCCTTAATTACCACTAATGCCACTCCTTCTCCAATACAATCTCCTCATTTTCCCTTAATTCCCTCCTTATCCTTTTCTCCTTATGGATTCTTCTTAGTGGACTTGGGCTTTAGTCCCCAAGTCCCCTTTGTTCATGTTGGATTTGGCACCCCTTTAGGGGCTCCCTAGCCTTGTTAGGGGGTAATAATTTTCATGTATCAACAATTGTATTGTACATGAAAGTTTTCCCAGTCCCTGCACTATCATTTAGAAAAAACGTACGTCCATATCTTTGTTGTACGGACTCCGTTATTTTAGTGTATGCCGATAGTTGTTCTTGATTCAAGCTTGCAATATTTCTTCAAAGTTCTGGCCGTTTAATTGCTAGCTCCAGTTGCGTATGTTCATGTACCAACCCATTGTCGTCTACTTGCCCCAGTCTCCTTTTGGTAATGGCATGCTAGAATAATCTTTCAGTTCTTTGCCTTCTTTGCACAACAATTTGTCCAAGAGGTATAATCCTTAATCCAAAACCTGTTCATCAGTCGGATTTTGGATACCAAACTTTGTTTGCAATCTATGAGGGAGGTCGTCACATATTCTTAAACCAAATTTCGCCCACAAAACTTCTGGTTCTGTTGGGTTATAATCACATAAGACTATTTTGAATAGTTTCCTTAGATGACTGCCTGTGTGGATATCCGCGACTCTTCAAGAAGCGCTAGCCATTCTCCATCATGTTCTAGTAACCCAAGTTCGCAAGATTTCTTGAACGTATTGCACCGTTGACCTCTCACTGTTCTTAAACTTTCAAATGAATTTTCTCCTACAATTACGGCCAGCAACAATCTAAGGTAGTATAGTTCTCAGATGTTAGGGGAAACAAAATACATCCTTGCAATCGCGAAACCCTGTTTTCTGATATGCCACTTATTTTCAGTCCAAACAAAATGCTGCGGAAACTATTGATACGTATAAGAGGGTGTTGTTAGATTTTATGTATAATATTCAAAATAACCCATCAACTTTGACTTGTAGTTTTCAGCTTTCTGTGAAACTCCATCTATTACTCCTTCTGATTCGTAGATAATTCTCTGCTTCCCGGTTAAATGGATGGCCAATCTTTTGACGCTTGGTTCTTCCTCATGCATTGAATAACCGAATAGACGATGTGCGGCTTCAGGAGGTCCAATATACCTTGCGTCAATGTACATTTGCACCTCATCTACGGCTCAAACAATCACAATTGTGTTATCATATCCTTTGTATATGTACTTGTTCGTATATTTAACTGCTCTTATGCCAGCGCATACTTTAACGTTTATATGGCAGTTAAACATCCTGGATAAGTGTGGGTTGTAAGGTACAACATCAGTGTTGTATGCCTTTTCGTCCATGTCTGACAATAACCTCTCTGCTATCATCTCTCCGGCGATATACTGGGTATCCTCCACTATCTAAACATGTAGTATCATTGTATTTCTTAGGGTAGTTTTTAGTACACCTTCCTTTTTTCATGCAAGGTGATTCTGGATTCCTATCACCACATGGTCCGTGGACCATGCACTTACTTATAAAACTGGGTCTTCTTACTCATTTGAAAATTCCGTACATACAAATTTATCAACCTGTTCAACTGTGCGTATTTTTTGTGATTTCTCTAGAAATATTAGCAGATGCATATGTGGTAGTCCTCATTTCTGGAACTCGATGGTGTGAACATGTGCTACAACTTTTCCGAACACATTTTTCTTGGTTATTTCTTCCATAAGTGCCTTTCTTATCAGTTCCAAAACTCTAGCCACTAAATCAGGGCGATCAGACGCATTTTGGTGTCCTAGAAGCGCGTCTTTGATTTCTGGCCAATTCGGATTTGCTGTCATAGTCAGAAAAAGATCAGGATGATGGTGGAAACGTGTAATTGCCATCGAATCTTGTTAGTTTCATACATGTTTCTTGGACTTCAAATATGTGATGACGGCAAAACACATGGTGTACCTCCTTTATTTGGCATCAATCTTTCTTCTTTCATTTTAATTATTGATGTATAATGATTTGCACGTAATTTTCCTTGGTGAAATCTCAAATAATCCAAGCGATTTTGTTCGGTCGAAGCCCATGCATCTACTAAGAATTCTTGAAAGAGTTTTCCTCCTCTAAGTATTGCCGAATATTCTGATCTACGCTGGAAAAGTCGGTATCCAAAGAATTGCATATATGACATTCTTTTATCCGTGTATTTCTTTCCATCCCATTGAGCAAGTTCGATGCTCCAACCAAGCTCACCATAAGGAATAGTAAAACATAATGCAAAGGTAGATGCAGAGGGTTGCATTCATCTATTCTTGTTAAGCCGTTTCCATCCTTTAGGTGCAACAGTATATTTCGGGTTCCGCTTACACTGCCTGGCTTTTTAGGCACTATGACGGATTTTTCTTCTAAAATAGGCAAATTATAACGTCGCTGATCAGAGTTTTCGTTGAAATGAAGAGACACCTGAACTGTTTTTTTAGACGAAACCTGTTTATCTTTCAAGATATCATGTGCCTGACGATATATTGGTAAGAACCTGTTGTGATGCAATAGTGTAGCCTGAATTATTTCGAGAACATCTTTATTGAATCCAGGATTTCTTTTTCGCGTATGGACGATGCATGAAGTGGATCGTATATCTATAGCCGAGAATTAATAGCATCATTTAATTCTTTTGGCATCATAGATCCACTGAAATGGCTCAGTTCACCATGTATCGAGAAAAATGGAGGACCACCTTTTTGTGTTACCCTTGTGTCATATTTGCATCCAAGACTTGTAAATGCGTTGGCAGAATTGTAACCTATGATGTTATTTATAAATTCTTTTGATTTTTTCTCATGACCTTCAAAAAGTTTCTTAAACGGCTGAGGAGGTTCAAGGAGCGGTGGTAGAATAACTTTTCCCTTGTGTAAGCATTTACTGAATTTGGGATTACTGAATGATGATTTGGATGTCTTCTCATCCAGCCAATGTAGTGCATCACAATGCGGGCATTCAACGTCCATTTTCCCAAGGTAATTTCTTCCAGATTCTAAAGATGTATGTACATTCCTTCCAGTTGTTCATATATTTCTAACATTCATTTGTACATTATTGTTTTCGTCTTCAAAACCGACATCGGAGGAATAATAGTCATTGTTGGTTTTATGACTAAATTGATAAAGAAATTTGAAGTAAATTTGTTGAATGGATGTGAGGGCTCTTAGCTTATATCTACCTCTCTACACAATTCTATTTCATTTGGATTACCTTCTATTTCTTTCTCTCTTTCTTTTTATACTAGGCATACATAAGACCTAATACAAAGCATGTGGAACACTCATGTGTACTCACTAAATTACTACTAATCTTAATTAGTTAAGTAACTTCACATTAACTAACAATCTCCTCCTTAATGTGATGTTCTACTACTCCAAGTAATTCTCGAAAATTTTGAAACTTGCCTTTGGGAAGTGCCTTTGTGAATATGTCCGCCAATTGGTCTTCCGTCTTGCAATACTTGAGTTCTATCTCACCATCTTCAACCGCTTCTCAAATGAAGTGATACTTGAGTTTGATGTGCCTTGCTCTACAATGCTCGACCGAATTTTTGGACATAGCAATTGCCGATTTGTTGTCACAAAAGATTACGGTGCTTTCTTCTTGCTTTTCTTGAATGTCTTCCATGATTCTTCTTAGCCATACAACATGAGATGTAGCTATTGATGCCGAAATGTACTCCGCTTCCGCCGTGGATTGAGCTACGGTTTCTTGCTTCTTCGATGCCCATGTAATATACCCGAACCAAGAGAAAAAGCATACCCCGATGTACTCTTCATGTCATCAATACATCCTCTCAAGTCGCTATCACAATAGCCAACTAATTTGACATCCAAATTTCTTGAATACATGATTCCAAAATTCATTGTTCCTTGTATGTACCTCAACAACCTCTTTGCCGCGCCAAGATGTAGATGACTAGGTGAACTCATGAACCTAGAAGCTTTTCTGTGTGAGACAAATTTGTTTATCAAGTCTTCGACTTTGGGTCATAACAACTCTTGGTTGTGGGTGAGATCAGCTAAGGGAATCAAGTGCGTAGTATCCTGCTGGGATCAGAGACATAAGGAACACAACTGTACCTTGAATCAGTATGAGATTGATTAGGGTTCAACTATAGTCCAGACCGAAGTTAGTTTATAGTAGGCTAGTGTCTGTAGCGGCTTAATACAGTGTGGTGTTCAAATATGGACTAGGTCCCGGGGTTTTTCTGCATTTGCGGTTTCCTCGCTAATAAAACTTCTGGCATCTGTGTTATTTATTTTCCGCATTATATTTTGTTATATAAATGAAATATCACAGGTTGTACGTTGAATCGATCAATTGGTAAATCCAACCTTTGGTTGTTGATTGATCCTTGAACATTGGTCTTTGGTACCGTTCAAGTTATTTCTCTTGTATTCAATCAGGCTTGCAAATTCCTATTTGTTTGAGTGTGGATTGAATCGAGAAATTGAGATATAACTCTTTGATATACTTTTTATTAAGATTGAATCTGACTGTCTAGTTGATTCTCTTAAAAGTATATTGGAGTTAGTCCATACAGATTGCTAAGCGAAATATTGGGTGTGGTTGTTGTACCCCTGCTTTTTCAATTGGTATCAGAGCAAGAAAACACGTTCAAGACCTCATAAGTCTGTGTTTGTAGCGATCGGACTCTATGGACAGAAGTGCTATCTCTGAAAACTCAACACCAGTTCAGAGTCACACTGATTTGGATAAAAATCTTGAGATTTCTGAGAAATCTCCCTTGTCCGCTCCCTTTACTGAATCTGCGTCCAACTGGGAAAAATGTCTTGATGAACAGTTGGATGATCTTTTAGATGAGAGTGATTCAGATGAAGGACAAAATATTGATGAGGAAGTCTCTCAATATATCAAGCTCTTTGACCATGCTTTAAAAGGAAAGAAGTCAACAGCTTGCTTGGGTAAATATCTTGCACCTTTCTGTCAAGAAAATAGAAAACTGAGAAAACTCTTTAAAGGTTATGATTGTGGGTATAAACTCTTACAATCTACCGTTAAAGATCTAGAAGAAGATGTATGCTCAAAAAGGTCCGAATGTGATAATGTTCTTCGAAATCTCTTTGTGTTGAAAGAAAAACTTACAGAATCGGAAGCAAGATATGACTCTCAACAAAAATGTTTTAATGACAGAGAAATCAGTCTTCTCGCCAAAAAAAAACGTTTGGAGACTGATCTTGTTGTTGCTCTTGATAAGGTAAAATCACTGGAAGAGAATCTGAAAAGATTCAATTCTAGCTCTACAAAATTATCTTCTATGTTGGGAGCATGTAAAGAACATCGTGATACACGTGGTCTGGGCTATAAAGGAATAGACGCTCCAAGTACTAGTAAGATCAATTTTGTTTGTGCTAATGACAAGTCTTCATGTGAAAAACATTCTTCAGCAGCTGATGTTCCTAGGAACAAGGATTGTCCACCTTCGAAACCAACTCACATGAGAACAGTCAAGAACAGTTCCTTTAACTGCTATTATTGCGGAAACAAAGGACACCTTGAAAGGAAATGTCGTTTCCGATTGAGGAATGAAAAACTTCATAACATTCTTGTATGAATGTCTAAAGAAGTAATTAAACCTGTCTCTCATCTTGCTGGAGTAAAAGGCATTGTCTGCAATTAAGAAAAATGTTGTGATGAGCCAATTCTTGATTATGATATTGAGACAAAAAACGCCTACAATTATAGAAGAAAGAACGTCAGGTGGACAACTGACTTTTTAAATTACTCTGAGAAGAGAAAAAGTCATAGGAGGAAGAAAAAAAGTTCAAACTCCTTTTCTCTCTCGGAAGAAAGCCTTGAATCCAAGGTGTCTGCTCCAGACTTCATTCATATCAATAATCGAGTCTCGGAGCTCAAGACAAGTATAAACAGACTCAAACGGAGCATTAAGAAGACAAGGAAAGCAACAGTTTCAGGTATCCTTTGTTCTCATCTGTTTAAATCTCTTTCGACTAATCCTATTGATTTTTCTGAAAATCTTCATGAAGGAAAGAGAGAAGAAGTCAATATTATTGATGAGCAAAATGCTCATCAAAATACAACCTTACTGCTCAATATAGCATCCTCCTTGTAACTGTGGGAGGATGCTCATAATTCTCAAGAAGGTTTGTTGTCTTGAGAAAGTAGTCACATTTATATTATTCTTTTCATTATCTTTTCCTTTTACGTAATGATGATCATAAAACTGTTGAGCCTTGCTCTAGTACATTACATGGTGTAATTTTTTTGATCTTTCACTCTGATAATATTTCTTTGTTGATTGCCTTGAAAGTTTTTTGTCCTCTTCCCATTGACCAATTAGTTGTTGATCATCAACAATTATCTTATGTTGTTTTGAACTAAGGTTGTTGTCAATTTGTTTAGAATATGTCCTTGAGTTTTATCAAGACTACTTCTAAATTGGCTCCATTACTCTCTTGGTCTTGTACCAAGGTTGTAACCATAAGTTCACGAACACCTTACCCATACGGAACATATACGAGTAACCCTAGGGTTTCCTATGAAGCACTCATATATATATATATGTATCATGCTCTTTTTGATACATACACATTCCGTAACGTCAAAAAATTTTCCTGAGTTATTGGTGGTGTGTGCACAATGGATGGATGTAACAAGGAAGACGAAGTTGAGAAAAGCAAGGCTATCGAGTTTCACGAGAACCCTGTTTTCATAACCTGCTTTCATGCTGTTGATCATGAAAACAAACTACAAGTTCAGATGTCATCATAACTGGTAGGAAATCTTCTTTGATATTTTGAGGTCGTACGTGAACAACTTGGAATTGCAACAAAGAATCTTGAATTTCTAAAAAACGAACCGAAGAAAGCAACTGATGAACTCGTCCATGTTCGCTCTCTGGTTGTTGGCCATGTATGATGTTTTTCAAATTATGTTCTCTAAGAGTTGTAATATTTTGTCTAGGAAACTTCTTATGAGAATTTATTCTTGTGTTTTTAAGAAGGATAACTAGGGTTTGGAATAACCATTATTGTGACCACACATAGCTATTTCCAACGATTTTCATCTTGCAATGTTTTTAGATTTATTTATTTAAATTCTAAAGTTGATCTGGAAAATGATTTTGCAGTATTAATCTTTATGATTTTATATCTTGCAACTTGTTATGGGATATATGTGTTTACGTCCGTGAACTATGTTTGTCCCATACGTGGTCAAAAGTTAAGTCTTTCATATGTCATTATGCAAATATTGATGGAAGAAAGGATGAACTTTTGTTTACAAAGATTAAAGTCTATTATATGTCATTGTGCAAATAGTGACGAACAATAGAATGAATCTTTGTTTATTCCGTAGTATTGATCTTCCCTGATCCATATCTTTATGTAAATACTGCGCGGCTCCGTAAGTTATCTTATGTGAGCATTTCCGATTAAATTAATTGTGGGTTCTCTTGTGGTTAATTTAATTGATATTTTTGGATACAAATTCATATTCTTATGTGATTTGTTAATGTCCAAAGAAATCCTTCTTTTCTTGTGAAAGTAAGGTCGCTCTTGTTGTTCTTTCGAGAATGACATTTTATGGGGGAGAGTTCTTAATTGAACTTGTGCTTAATTTCCAAATCTTTGTGGGGAGTGCGGCTATGGAATATTATAGGGGTTATCTTGTATCTTTACAAACTCCTTGATGAATGCATTTAGTTTCGACTATATGATTGCATCTAAAAAAAGTTGATATGTGCTTTTCTTTTGGTCATGAAGTGTCTCTATGGAAATTTCATTGGGATCCCACAAATTTTCGTACCTTTGCCAATTTTATTGACAAAAAGGGGGAGAATTAATGTGTAGTTCGCACTACAAATACATATGGTTTTCGGATCATTATATATGGGGAGTGGTTTTCATGTGAGATGGAGTATTGACTAAGGGGGAGTGATACATATCACCATAGTATTGTTGTCAAAGTTGTGATACAATTGAACTTTGATGCCGTGTAATAATACTATGACACTATATAACAATGATTGAGAGCTATTGTATTCTCATTGTTATGGATACGGATCTTCAACAACGATGATGTTGAATTGAATACCTTTGGAATCATTGGATAACTTGGAAGTGACGAAGATTTCGAGTAATGTTGAAGAACCAAAGAGATCAAGCATTTGGATGAGAAGCTACAAAGTTTATTTATTTTGTATTCCATATGTATTGATAGTTTTGTCACTAAAATTGAAAAAGGGGGAGATTGTTAGAGCATTGCTCGATCGAACTCGCAAGCGTTGCTATCTTAAGCTTGTTTGTCAAGTTTAGTTGCCAAAACTATAAGTCTTGATTTCTAGTCTACTTATAGCTAAGTCTCGGATTAGGATAGTAAGTGTAGTTGAGCCTTAGACTCCACGGCGTTCATCGAATGAAGACGAAGAACTACTCAAGGGAACTTGTGGAACTTTATCAATAAATAGGTATGTGGAGACTTGAACTTATCTATCACTCAAAAGTCTATCTATTTTATCTCCTATTTTGAGACAAAAGTCGTATTGCTATATAGACTTCATTTATACACATGTGCTATTTCGAGCCGAGTTTAACTCACTTATCTATGCCTCGAAATATGTGTTGGTAAGCTTTCGCTTTGGCCAAGATCATCTTTACTAGTGACGAAAGTCATGTTGATTATTTCAATAACTTGAAAATCGCTTTGATGAAAAATAGTTTGTGAATAACAACTATATAACATCCTCTAAGAAAGTTTCAATGATTGAAATGAGAGTTTAGAACAAGTAACCATGTTTGGATATAAACATAGTGTGTTCTTACATTTGTGTAAAAGTCCAACCGGGAACCTAAAGTATGCGTACCCGTATGCGTATCGACGGTTGTTGGAAACTCGGGCAAGTATGTATACCCGTACGCGTACTGGCGGAAAGTTCATGTCCGTGAATTTCTGCTGGAGTTTGGAAGTGTGATTTAGTATGCTCACCCGTATGCGTACTGGTGTAACCAACCTCAGTCCGATCACTTAAGTAATAAGTATGCGTACCCGTTTGCATACTTAAGTAGGTTACTTTCTAAAATCGGTTTGTTCATGAACTAATACATTTATATAATAAGGAATGCAGTCTTTGCAAACCGTGGCTATAATGTTCATGAATTGATTCGAGTGAATCAAAATCGATTTTTCTTCGATTGTGTCTTGTTTACTACTATGAGATCTAAGCAATTGAACAACTCTCTTAACTAGTTCATTTGAGTCACTTGAACTAGTTATGGTGAAGATGAATAACCATTGGTTAACTATTGTTGAACCAACTAAGTGTACACGTTTAAGTACGGTTACCCAAACCTAAATGAAGGTGCATTTCATTTGTGTATAACAAGCTAAGTTCGATCTAACGGTTAAAAGATATTAGCTTGAATCTAATCAGGTTTTCATCTAACGGTGAATATTGAATGCTTTATTACCAAGGTAACTTAGATTGTAAACCCTGATTTGGAGACTATATAAAGGAGAACTCTAGCAACTGGGAAACCTAATCCCCACACCTCCTGTGTGATACTAGTTGTATAAGATAGATTCGATTCTCCTTTAACCTTAGGTTTTTCACGAAACCCTGTAGGTTAACGACTTAAAGACTGCATTGGGATTGTGAAGCCAGACCCAACTATTTTCTCTGTAGTTGCGTGATCTGATCTTGCTGTTTCTATCGTGTTGAGTACAATCGTAAGATTGGCTTGAGATTTATATCTCCGATAGGCAAGATAGAAAAGTAATCACAAACATGTTCGTCTCATCGTTTGTGATTCCATAATATCTTGTTTCGTTAATCGATTAAGATTATTGTGAGGTGATTGATAATTCCAAGCTGTTCTTCGGGAATATAAGTCCGGGTTATCGATTGGTTCCTGTTCACCTTGATTTATCAAAAGACGGAACAAAACTCGTAGGTTTATCTGTGGGAGACAGATTTATCTCTTCAATAGACTTTTCTGTGTGAGATAGATTTGTTTATCAAGTCTTCGACTTTGGGTCGTAGCAACTCTTGGTTATGGGTGAGATCAGCTAAGGGAATCAAGTGCGTAGTATCCTGCTGGGATCATAGACGTAAGGAACGCAACTGTTCCTTGTGTTAGAGCATAGCTCGGTAGAACCCACCAAGCGTTGGTATGTCAAGTTTGGTTGTCATATTTTAGTGAATCAAAACTCATTTAAAGAGTCGCTTGATTATTTACTAGAGTCAACTTCGTATAGGTTAGCTAGAAAGTTACTAGGATATGAGACTTACAAGTATTACGTGAATACTTGAAGAATGTGAAGAAGTAAAGAACTACAACGACGACATCATCCTTCCACTTTAGGTTAGTAATATTTTACTTGAACTGTTTCATTCCTAACGTATCTTTCAAGTCGTGCATATTGAAAACATAACTGCGAAGCTGTGAATAATTATACTCTAGTTAGACATAGTATTAAGGAATTACAATACGAAGTATAACGTCTATCTTTTAAACTTCGTATATAAGACATCGACATAATTGTATGAATGCTATTGTGATTATGTATGTGTATGGGTGAAGATTTCGTCCTAGGATGTTTTACATTCGTTTAAAGGAAGTACATTCATAAACTTGTTTTGTGAATTGAAAGGGAAATCGTTAGGCTTATTGGTATTGTTATTCATTGCAAATCTTTGGATTACCAATATGTGTGTTTAGTATAACCGCTCATAATTTGTTTATGTATCTTGGTAAAACTATTCACAATGCCTGAAATTTTTATTGGTATGACTTTTATTAGTGAAACCGATCTTAAGTAATCACCTGAGATGGTATGATCGATTTATTGTAATTGGTATGACCAACTCTAGACATTGGGGAACCGATCCTAGTAAGAGGTGCAACCGATCACAAGAGGGAATCGATCCTTGTATGAGGTACAACAAGTTTTTAGTAATTGGGGAACCGATCCTATGACTTGTGCAACCGAATACAAGTTTATACCATAAATATGTGGTAACCTATCCTAGTACCTAGTCAACCAACTTTTGGTAACTAGTGTGACTAATCCTAGTACCCACATGGAGGTAGAACCGAAACTTGTTTTGGTAGAACCGTGAAACCCATGATTGGTGATTTGATAGGATAATCAATCACATAGTTCTTGGAAGTCAGATGAACCAATTCTAAACTTGTTTGGAAGTGTGTCAAATCGGTTCCAAGATTGTAAATATGAAAAAGGATTTACAAAGTAAAGATTTCGACATACTTTGAACATGTGCAGTAACTCTTATCTTTTATTGTTCAAAGATATTCTTTAATAGCTAAAGGAGAATCCCGGATCGAAATAAATTGAGAATATTTTAATTAAGGTTTTTAGTTTTTATATTCTTTTAATTTCTAGCAATTAAATGCATATCTTTAGAAAATAAAAATTAGTAATGTGCATTTACTAATTGGAGATTTTCTACTGAGATTTCGGTCAATATTTGGACAGTGCATTTCCAGGAATTATGAAAACCGATTTGGACTTTATTGCATATCTTTGAGAATATTCGGTTTTGGAAATTCCTTGGTGTCCAAACTTCCTTGGCCTATAAATATTGAAGTTTTCATTTCTAGCAAACTAATCCTCAGAGCCAGCAAAACTACCTAGTTGTGTTGTTACTGGTGGAGCCGTCTATTCGGAGAGGAAAGTACCCTAATTAGGCGAAATCTCTTACGACCGCTCGTTTTAAAGACTTCTTTGGGATTGGGAAGCTCTACGAGTACCGTTGGTGGGAAAATAGATAATTACGGTTTATTATTATTTTTTGATTGATTTGATTGACTAACGGTTGTTGAACTTTGATTGCACCTAGTTTGTTTATGCTTGAGAATCTTCTCTTCTGATATAAGATTCACTCAAACTAGATCGAAGTATCGACATTATCTTTATAACTGTTGTTAGATCTAAAGACATCTTGTGATAATCCATTGTTAACAGACTCCGTTCTGTGCGTGATTGATCACAAGAGATTCAAGTTGTTTGTGTGCAGGTGTTTATTGAAGATCTAAGAAGATTTGAAGACAAAGAAGATTTCTTATTTGAGTTCATAATCTTTGGTGTGCACAAAACTTGATCGGCTGGGGATCCAACTATAATCGGTTTATCTTTGTGATAACATTGATTGATTAATTTAGTAGATTGGCATCAATACAATTCTTTATGATTAAGAGTATTGATTGCATAGTCTAAAACAATTACTTTGGTAGTTGTTGAAGAGATAGATCTAAGAACCTGACAAAGGAGTTTATTGGGATAAACGGAAGATCCTTTTGTCAAACTCATATCACATTGTTTTAAAAGATTTGATTCCGAACAGATTTGTTGTTCCTTTACTGTTTGGAATACGAACCAAAGGAATTGTTCCAAGTGCGTGACTTATTACAAGTTTGAGGTGCAGGGATACTGAGGGAACTATGTGAACTATAGGTTTAGTTTCTTGGTCTCAACTATACGAAGTTGGTTTAGATTTTGTATAACGGCTTAATTCTGAGAGTATTCAATTCTGGACTAGGTCCCGGGGTTTTTCTTCATTTGCGGTTTCCTCGTTAATAAAATCTTGCTGTGTCTTTTACTTTTCTATTTCCGCAATTATAATTAGAAGTAAAATACACAAACGTTAATTCCTACTTACTTGATAACAATCTTATTGTGTTTGGTTAAGTCCGAATCTATTATCAAGTAAACATACTTCGTTGTTGTATTGTCTCGATCTTGTATCCATAGTCAATCACGCAAGTTATCTTGTTGTCGTATTGTCTCGATCTCGTATCCGAAGACGATCACACGAAGTGTGAACCGATTAGTTGTATTGTCTCGACTCAGTCCATAGACAATCACTTTCGGAGAAAGGACTTATAGGTGGATTTTTTTTAGATTGAGGTATATTTGGGTACCCTCGTCTTTTCAATCGGTATCAGAGCAGGCAAACACGAAAAAATCTAACAATCCGTGTTTGGTGCGATCCAACCTATAAGAAATTGAATCTATGTCTGATTCAGTTAACGTTATGCAAGAGTATGAATACTCAAAACTTGAAGATGTTACCACTTCGTTAAATCATGATCCAGGAGTTACAAAAATCAAGAGTACATTTTAGTCTATCTCTGATCGAAAAGAAGATGCTGATAAAGAGTTGATAAAACTCCTAATGCCCATTAAATCTCTGTCTACAAGAATGCTAATATTAAAGACAGAGTCAAATCTTCTTAAACGTGAGATCAGAGATAAAGACATTCAACTAGATAGTCTTGCCAAAGATAATATGGATCTCATTGTCAAATTAGAAGCTCTTGGTAAAACTCTTACTTAAGATAAAAAGACACATCCTATGACTCCGACTAATGATTCTGTTACAATTTCTTCTGATGAAGAAACCAAAGGTCCTTGCTCGACTTTGATAGATTGTGATAACAAAACTTGTTTGATCACATCTGAAACAGATCATGATGATGGTAGTTTGCCTAACTACATCAAGTTAGAAGAGGATGAGAAACCATCTTCTACATCTACTGATGATCAGACGAAATCTTGTCCAAAGGAAACTTTGAACTGATTTCGTGTGCGTGATCTTAAGGAATACAACTTTCAGTCACTTGATAGGAAACTTATACTTCTTCAAAATATGGTGGTAAAAATATTGAAAGAAGTTTCCTGTCTTAAAAAACTGAAAGATCATTCCTCAGTAGAAAGAAAGAATACACCACAACCCGACAAGGTCAACTCAAAAGAATTAGAAGTAAGAGTTGATAATCGCTTCTGGAAAAAGGTTCCTCCTCACCCATATCGAAACAATCCTTGTTTTGATGAAGAACGATTCCAGAAGAAAGGGAAAGAGAGAATCTCTGCCAAAAGAAACAATCAGGAATTTCCGATAATTGTTTCAGATAATCATGCTGATGTGCATCATAAGGAAATCCCTAGAATGAGAAAATCATATGAAAATATCATTAATAGAATTAAGAGAGATTTATCAATCTCTGAAAATTCTCACATCAGTACAGTGTCTCCTAATGATCATGTTTTTAGATCAAGGAAGGATCATCTTCTTGACAGAAAATATTTTGGGCAGAAATTCCCAAAGAGAAACATGAACTATGTTTCTGATACTCGCTGTAAGCTAGAAAAAGCTTACTCCGATACAACTTAGTTGTATCGAAATTGTGCATCCTCATTCTCTTTCGTTCTCTTAATTAAGGATGAGAAAAGCACAATAAAACGATAGCACATTTTTTTGTTGTGTGTTTGTTTATTAGAAAAATCTGTGACATTTTATGGATGACTGCGAATCCATCTCTGTCTAAAAAAATTTGTTCATGTTTAACACGATCTTCCAAAAATAGGTTTTATTTAGAATCTTCGATTTTTAATAAACCTTCCAGCATGAGAAGTTTGGACAAACGAAACTGAATATATTCCTTAATATTTCCGGAATTTCCCGATATTTTCGGTCCAAGAAGTTGTCTCTTCTTAAAGAGAAACTATCTCTTGCTTGTATTCTTAAACCCTGATCAATCCTTATTTAAATAACCGAGCATGTCTCCAATAACTCGCAGTGCCACAAAGGCTAATAAGGAGGAAGCTCAAAAGGTTAAGGATTGTCAAGGAATCAATATAGAAAGGAAGAAGAAAAACATATCAAAAATCATGTCTGATTATGATTCAGATAGTTCGAATGGATCTCAAGATGAGTCATGTCTGTTGGCTTACAATTTTCAAGATCCAATCGAAACCAAGTGTATTCGTTCTGATAGTATGATTCACTATATCCAAGGTTTTGAAGAACTGAGAACCAATCTCATTATGACTGTTCAACATCAAGATTGGCTCAAAAAAAGAATTGATGAAACAAGAAGTGTTCTTGCTGAACTCAAGGTTCTAATTGAAGAACTTGAAAAACAGGAAGTGGTTGCAGACAATTCTCTTGAGACATGCTTCAAAAGTTTGAGTACTGATGAGATCTCAGTAAACAATAAGAGCACCACTAGAGATTAAGTTATTTGCTGTATTACTTAATCCAAGGAAAATAGACATCAGTTTTTGATTTCTTTCAATAATTGTATAAGGTCTATTCTGAATAAAACTATCTTATTTATGAATAAAGTTATTATTTTATAATTTTTCTTGTGATAGTTTTCGATTACATAGCCTGTGCTTGAATGCTTTATATTATTGCTATGTATGCTTATGGGATGTTTGATTTCGGTTTTCATAACCTTATTATTCGATCTCATATGGTGTGAACCCTTATGGTTTGGGTGACTTTTTGATTTAGCGGGATTGAGTTCTAGCCCATGTTGGTAGGCTTTATCAAAGGATCATAAGGGGTTCCGATTGAAACTAATATGTGAAAAAGTCACAATATGTTGAATCGTTTGGTTAGTATAAAAGCATATGTGTTTCGGGGTTTTCAACTTTTGCATTGCATTAGTTAAAACCGGTTTTCAACCTTTCTCTGGTAAAGGTCGGTTGTTGTTGTTCTTTTTTCTTGCAAGAGGATGACAACACAGTGATATTCCTCCCTGGAAAGATGCGAACAAATGGAGAAGAGGATGCGGAACTTGAGGTAACGAATTTGTTAGTTAATCATTTTCCTGTTTAAGAAAAGCCTGATTTTATTGCATATATTTATTGCTTTTGCTTAACAAAATTTCGGTACAATTGATGTTTATTCCATTATTTGTGCATGGATGTGTGTGTGATTCAATTGTTTCCAGTTGAGAAAAACTATTGTTATCTTGCTTTATTGTTTGGTATCAATTGTTCAGGATTACAAAATTTCGGTGCAATTGCGGTACTATAATGTCTATGTTTGTTTCAATTGCTTCCGGTTGAGGTAAATAATTATGCAAGTTGATTTATTTGGTATGAATTGTTTATGGCTTAACAAAAGGGTTTTCGGGATCAATTGTTTAGTCAAATTCGATTCCGGATAAGAGAAACTAAGTTAATTTTGATCTTAGTTAGACTTATCAAAGTGGAGGTTTCGGTTATTCAAGTCTAATCGAATGCCTTAACAAGAAATGGCAGTTAACTAACCTAGTACTTGTCTTGTTTAAAAGTGAAAGGTCTAAGTTATTATTTGAATAATTAGAACCTGATGAGGAAAATAGAGTTAATTTTGATCTTTATTTTGGTCTTATCGAACAAGCGTTTGTATTTGTACAATCTTTTTAGCAAAAGAACTAAAGTGCTTAGTCAATTTTTGATTTGCTAAAATATTAGGGAAAATTGCTTCGGGCAATTGTTTCCTTGGTAACATATCAAAACAAAATTACTTTGTAGTTTCGGTTTTGATATTGGTTGTCTAAAATGGTGTGTGGAACCCTCGTGCTTAACTCTTATAGGTTTTGCAAGTTTTTTAAGATTTATAAGATCCTTTCAGTTTGTCTTTTATTTGCTCGTACCTTTGTCATTTTGTGAAAAAAAGGGGGAGAAATATATGGAGTAAACAAGTGATTTGGTATCACTAAGGAAAGGACAATGGTGCTTAAACGTTTGTTTTGGGGTAAAAACTGATTTTGCTGTTTTTGGTAAATTTGGGTGTGTTGATGAGAAACGAATTAAAACCCAAAACAAATACACTGCACGGGGTAAGCAATGGATGGTGACAGATGAAAATAAAATTCATGAGAAGAGTAAGCAGACGTTACCAGGAGATAGGCCGGCTTGGCCTTTGAGCATAACGTGTTTAATGAAACGTCGAGGCAAGTAGCAATCACCCTTCTAACACGTTGATGCCGAGAACACTAAAATGATGTATTTAAGTAGTGGAGCCTCGAATATAAAGATGAGTTTTGAGGTGGTGGAGCCGTCAGTACTATAATGTGTTGAGACAGTATGCATGACAACACAGTAGTGAGTGTTGAGGAATTTGTACATCTAAACACTAAAAGGAGGATGTGTTGAGGCAGTATGCCCGATAACAGAGTAGTGAGTGTTGAGGAATTTGTACATCTCAACACTTAGGGAGTATGTGTTGGGGCAGTATGCATGGCAACACAGTAGTGAGTGTTGAGGAATTTACACGTTTCAACACTAAGAGGAAGGATGATTTGAGGCAGTATGCCTGGAAAAACAGTAGTGAGTGTTTAGGAATTCGCACGTCTGAACATTAAGAGGAAATCGTGTTGAGGCAGTTTTCCTGGAAACACAATAGTGAGTGTTGAGGAATTTGCACGTCTCAACACTAAGTTGAAAACGTGTTGAGGCAGTATGCCTGACAACACAATAGTGAGTGTTGAGGAATTTGTACGTCTAAACACTAAGAGGAAGGATGTGGTTAGGAAGTATGCCTGGCAACACAATAGTGAGTGTTGAGGAATTTTCACGTCTCAACACAAAGAGGAAATCGTGTTAAGGCAGTATGCCTGATAACACAATAGTGAGTGTTGAGGAATTTGCACGTCTCAACAATAAGAGGGAGGACGTGTTGAGGAAGTATGCCTGGCAACACAGTAGTGATTGTTGAGGAATTTGCACGTCTCAACACTAAGAGGAAATCGTGTTGAGGAAGTATGCCTGACAACACAATAGTGAGTGTTGAGGAATTTGCACGTCTCAACACTAAGAGGTAAGATGTGTTGAGGCAGTATGCATTGCAACACAGTAGTGAGTGTTAAGGAATTTGCACGTCTCAACACTAAGAAGAAATCGCCGTGAGGCAGTATGCCTGACAACACAATAGTTAGTGTTAAGGAATTTGAACATCTCAACACTAAGAGGAAAGATGTGTTGAGGCAGTTTGCCTGGCAACACGGTAGTGAGTGTTGAGAAAATTGCACGTCTCAACACTAAGAAGAAGGATATGTTGAGGCAGTTTGGCTGGTAACACACTAGTAAGTGTTGTGGAATTTTGAACGACTCATCACTAAGAGGAAAGATGTGTTGAGGAAGTTTGCCTAGAAACACAATAGTGAGTGTTGAGAAATTTTCACGTCTCAACACTAAGAGGAAAATGTGTTAAGGCTGTATTCCTGACAAAAAAATAGTGAGTTTTGAGGAATTTGCACATCTCGACACTAAGAGGAAATCGTGTTGAGGCAGTATGCTTGACAACACAATAGTGAGTATTTAGGAATTTGCACGTCTCAACACTAAGAGGAAAGATGTGTTGAGGCAGTTTGCCTGACAACACAGTAGTGAGTGTTGAGGAATTTTTAACGACTCAACACTAAGAGGAAAGATGTGTTGAGGTAGTTTTCCTGGCAACACAGTAGTGATTGTTTAGGAATTTGAACTTCTCAACACAAAGAGGTCAGATGTGTTGAGGAAGTTTTCCTGGCAACACAGTAGAGGGTGTTGAGGAATTTTGAACGACTCAACACTAAGAGGAAAAATGTGTTGAGGCAGTTTTCCTGGAAACACAATAGTGAGTGTTGAGGAATTTGCACGTCTCAACACTAAGAGGAAAACGTGTTGAGGCAGTATGCCTGACAACACAATAGTGAGTGTTGAGGAATTTGCACGTCTCAACACTAAGAGGAAAACGTGTTGAGGCAGTATTCCTGACAACACAATAGTTAGTGTTGAGGAATTTGCACGTCTCAACACTAAGAGGAAGGATGTGTTGAGGAATTTGCACGTTTCAACATAAAGAGGAAATCTTGTTGAGGCAGTATGCCCGACAAAAAAATAGTGAGTTTTGAGGAATTTGCACGTCTCAACACTAAGAGGGAGGATGTGTTGAGGCAGTATGCCTGGCAACACAGTAGTGAGTGTTGAGGAAGTTACAATTTTCAACACTAAGAGGAAATCGTGTTGAGGCAGTATGCCTGACAACACAATAGTGAGTGT
>JAJJMB010006035.1:97497-114302 GCA_023531105.1 Papaver atlanticum | reverse complement strand
GCAGTATGCCTGAAAACACAATAGTGAGTGTTGAGGAATTTGCACGTTTTAACACTAAGAGGAAGGATGTGTTGAGGAAGTATGCATTGCAACACGGTAGTGAGTGTTGAGGAATTTGCACGTCTCAACACTAAGAAGAAATCGTGTTGAGGCAGTATGCCTGACAACACAATAGTGAGTGTTGAGCAATTTGAATGTCTCAACACTAAGAGGAAAGATGTGTTGAGGAAGTTTTCCTGGCAAAACAGTATTGAGTGTTGAGTAATTTTGAACGACTCAACACTAAGAGGAAAGAGTTGTTGATGCAGTATGCCTGACAACACAATAGTGAGTGTTGAGGAATTTGCATGTCTCAACACTAATAGGAAGGATGTGTTGAGGCAGTATGCCTGGCAACACAATAGTGAGTGTTGAGGAATTTTCAATCGTTAACACTAAGAGGAAATAGTGTTGTGGAAGTATGCCTGACAACACAATAGTGAGTGTTGAGGAATTTTCATGTCTCAACACTAGGATATTTAAAATTTATTTGATATGCCTAATAGATATAAAACATTTAGTTTAAGGATAGTTACTTAGTTCTGTCTCCGCTAGGCATGTCCTTCGCGCATGATTGGGCTTTAGGTATATTACGCTCTCCCATGAGTAAGCAGCATCAGGCTTCAGTGATGACATCAGGATGACGACGAATTGATAGACGGACAAAAGTCCCCAGGTGTTTATGGGACGAAAAATAGCCGGTTGTAAAGATAGTTGTTCAACAAGACTTACTCGTGGAACCTGCGAAACTATATTCTCTCAAGGAAATTGCGTCACATTTGCGAGTTGTCCATACGGGAACAAATAATCTTCAGGATTGGACGGCTTGTTGGAGACCCTCTCAGGTATAGACTTTGGCAGGGAACATACTCATAGTTTCACTTTGTTGCTATGTATCCATGAGCGCCCCAGAACCATATTATGATTCGGGTATTCCTTGACGATATGAAACTTGGCATGTGTTAGGGCGTTTCCTATCTTGATTTCGATATTAATGTACCCATAGGCATCTATTGACCTTCCTTCTGAGTTTCCGATCATAGTCGGGTAGTGAGAAGCTTCTAGCTCTTAGAGTCTTGACGGTGACAATGTTGAAGCCAGAGTCCGCGTCAATCAGTGTGCTTTCAAACTTGACACCTTTCAGGTGAGTAGTGGTTAGGAATCCCCAGTTACGTTTACCACCCGTACCTTCCAAGAGAGACTAGGATTTCGGGGTTGCTTCTCCAATTGAAAACAATCGCCTGCCCGACACAACACGGTTGAGGAATGAAAATATATCTCGGCATTGCGCCTTGGAAAAATAGAGAATCTCACACACATGCTCAATCATAGATTGCACGGTTTTGTGAACAGAGTCTCCAGAAAGCATTAATGCACAACTCCACCAATTGATGTTCAGTCACATTTGGATCATGACAATCTAACGCCTGAATTTATAATCCCTTGACATAATCATTCGGATGTTCATTGTTTCGCTCCTTCTGAGTTGTGGCTATGTCCGTCTGATTTTTGGCAAGAATTTCCTGTCTCTCCATTAAATAGATAATGGTAATGGGAGGTTAGTTTCTCCTTGCTCTTCAAGTCTCTCGTCCTGACGAAGAAGTTGTAGCAGCCCTGGTGATGATTGAAGGCGTCATGCTCGAAGAAATATTAGGAGTAGCGGTGGCTCTGGCTCTGGTAATAGGAGGCGTCACACCAGAGGGGATGCTTCCGGTGCTGCTGGTGTTGGTGCTAGAGGATGTTACACCATGGGATGTGTTGACTGCGCTTGTGGATTGTACATTGGTGTTGGTCATTCCCTTTTGCTCTCGTTCGATACGTCCACATACTTTGTCTGCATCGTCATTGGCGGAGGCACAGACCTCAGACAAGGATTCAACATTTTTTGTGTCATCTCTGAAATTGGTGGCGTTCTCCGAGCGAATGTTTGCTGGCTCTTGCTACAGCCAGTTTGCCATACTCTTTAAGAGACAAAACGTCTCATTTTGCAGCTTGACAATATCAGCTTGATTTACGACAACATCTTCTAATTTTTTGCCATACCTTCCATAGTGATTGGATTTCGAGCATTGGCGGCTTTGGAAGTGTTTGGGATGGACGGGGTGACTCATGAAGCGGAAAGTTGGTATTGGTGATTAAAGTGAATTCTGGTTAATGATTGAATTTATACCTAAGATCCACCATCTTGAGTTTGGGAAGATTAGAATGAAAATTGAGAAATTGGCTTCGCAACCGAGAGATTAATCTCCCACTATGGTCGCCAGGTCTTTTGGGGTAAAAACCGATTCTGTTGTTTTTGGTAAATTTGGGTGTGTTGATGAGAGATGAATTCAAACCCTAAACAAATGCACTGCACGAGAGTACTTTTAGATTCGAGAGATTAATCTGTAAGACTCTGGCCTAAACCAAGAAATGGCCGTTCCAGATTCAATTCGGTCACAAAGTGAAGGAGAAGGGTTGATCTTAGGGAGGGAAGCGAAGAAGGTGTTGAGATCAGAATGTTGAATTACGAAGGTGTGGCTTTTTTATGACTTGTATCAGAATGTGGAATTGGCTTCCAGAATGTAAGCTATCAGTTCTGGATGTTTTCTGGATACTTGTGTTGATAACACTTATGTTCTGTTGAAATAGGTTGAAATCCTATTTATACAAGTCATGTTCGAGCGCACCCTGATCTCGTAGGAAGTGGAGGCAGTTAAGGAGCGGAGAAGTTAGGTTGTGCAAAAAATGGTGATCATCACATTTTCATTATGAGGGAAGACTGGTCACCCTTTCACCCACTACTCTCATTGCTGCTAACGGTCCGTCTTTTCCTGACACTTTCTCATAATGGGCGCGTTGCACACCGCATGCTGTAAACCGCCAGACCAATACCCCAGTGAGCATCTCCCAGTTTGTGACATGTTTGATGTCTCGAGTAAATTGGTCAAGTCGTGAGACTTGTCGCTGAAAGCAGCACATAATGCTTTTAGGTCAAATAACAAAATTATTTGTTGAATCAATTTTTATAAAACATCGTTTATAATCTATGTATATAAAGCATCGCTTTTAAACAAGCAGCTGAAAATAATCGATGTTCATGAAGCATCATTGTTTTCGAGCTCGTCTAAGTTAGTCGTGAAACTTAGTGTCTTAAAAGGAGCGTGACCACCCTCTTTTAAGGGGTTCGTAGGAGCTACGCACGCATCCCAGGGAGTGGCCGGTCAGACCTATAGGAGAGTGGCGGCTGGTAGCCATTCTAGCATCCCATCGGTTGGCCCAGGTTGGATCTGGACCCGTTAAATCGGCTAGCCAAGTTGAGTGGCTGAGATGATTTTCGGCAGTTGATGGCTACCGTTGGATTATGCAAATAGCGTGACTAGCCTCTTTTGGGAGATCGTTTTGGGATCACATGTACGAGCCATAGCTTGGCCGATCGCTCCTCATGGAAGAGGGGTGGCCGGTGATCACAGCGTCACCCTGTTGGTTATCTAGAATCCGATCTAAACCGTCTGACCAAGCTAGCGAAGTTGGACGGACAAGATGATTTACGACAGTTGTATGCTGCCGTTGATTGTGTTTTAGGGTTTGAGGCCGTGCGTCCACCCTACCATTGGGCCAAACGATTTGTGGTGTTTTCCACTGATTTGGACAAGCCGATTAGGTATACGCATAGATGGGTTGCTGGCGAGTGTGCAAGCATCTCGTTGGCCTCCTGAAATTAGATCTAGGCCGTCCGACTAGGCTGGCGAAGATGGACGGCTGATAGACGCATTATTGTGTCTAATATGTCTCAATTGTATATATTGTTAGTGTTCGATTTTGTTATTTTATGTCTTTGTAGGTATTTTTAGAGAAATAAGCTATTGCGGCGAAATTGGCTCGAAAAGTGGTGTTTTACACCCCAGGATAGAGTACTAAAGGCACCCCATAAATGCACCGGAAGCACCCCAAAAATGTTTCGGAGGAATCCCGGAAAAATTACTATATACGGACAAAAATTACTATTTTCATCCCATAAGACAAGTGCTAAAGGGACACCCGTGCAGGATTAGGGGGAGGACGTCTTCTTCTCAAATTCAAAAAATGAATTTTGGCGGGAAAATATTTTCATTAACAGCAGAATTTCGATCGGATGTTTGGACGTGATTTAGTGAGATTCAATCCCTGAAACTTAGTGGGTAGACGTGATATGACTATAGAAATCTAGTATGGGTGATTTTATCGATCAAATTTGGCTGGGGTTTAATCCAAACATGGAGTTGGAGGAAAAACATGAGCTTGCACGAGTTGTGAGGAATTTAAACGTGTACTGCACGTGTTTGGAAGACTTAATCGATATTATGGAGCGTGAAGAAGGTATAGAAGGAAAGAAATACAGCTGCATGCGCGTGGAAGATCAAAAAATGGAAATTATTGTTGTGAGAATAAAAATAATAAAGAGAAGATTTTTTTGAAGTTATGGAGGAGATTCGATGCATCTTTCGGGTATAAATAGATTACCCAGGTCATATAGAAGGGGTGTCGAGAGTTTGGGGTCGAGAGAAGAGCTCAGGAGGCGTGAATCAAGAGTTTTCATAACTCTGTTGTTGTTGCTGCTGCTGCTCGTTAAGAACAGGGAAACAACGACGGTTTCTTCAACTTGTTGTAAAAGTTTCTTCAACTGGTTTGCAACATTTATCTTCGTTGTAACAGTTTCTTCAACTGGTTTGCAACATTTATCTTCATTGTAACAGTTTCTTCATCCTCTTCTGCAACATTTATCTTCAGATTTGTAACGATTATCTTCATCATAACAGTTGAGAATTGAAACAGTCGGTCTGTAACGCACCTGTGCTGTTGCAGATTTCCTGTTTCATTATTTTCTCTTCTTGTAAACACTTTTTGAGCCATGAATACATATTTTGAGTGTGTTTTCAACATGATGAGTTAAACCCCAACACTGGGACGACGGAGGAGGCCGAACTTCATACATGGGTAAATTTATTTTTATTCTTTTTATGACTTTTGCATTAAAATTAATTGAAATATGATTTGATTAAATTGGTTGTCATTTGATTAGATGGGTCATGCTTAGCTTAGGTGATTTGATGTCCCATACTTAACATTTAAAATCAATGTTTTGAGAATCTAACTTGGCAAAAATAGAGTCCATGTTTATATTTCTTGAGATAAAATTGTTGAGAATAAATAAGTGAACCTTATGTTATAAAGATTGGCTAAATCCTTAGTCCCAGTACCTCTTGCACCAATTGTAATATTATTGTATATTTTTATTAAATTTAAAAACTCGAATCTTCACAAGTCTCAACGAACCTTTTACTACAAAAAAGTTGAAATCACATCAACGGCAATTGCGTAACGCCGCTTATTCAGTTTAGGGTTTTATAAGCGCGCGATCGCTAAACTTTGGTCAAGCGTTTCGACGTGTTTCTGAATAGCCGCATGTAGTTCGGTCAGCTGGGGATGAAGATGAGCCGCAGGCGATCACGTTGGCGCCTCTTTTATCGTCCGAAACACGATCTAAACCGTCCAACTTGGATGGCTAAGTTGGACGGATGTGATGATTTTGAGACCGTTATGGTCGGTCTAGCTCGTTTGAGCTTCTCTTTCGACAACGCTATCACCCTGGTTCTGGCTAGCGATCAGGGATGTTGCGTTTATTACTTTTAAATGGATTTTGTTCCTTTGCAGGATGACAGCGCATTAAATACAGGGTTTTACGATTTTAGCCCTGAACTAAAAACCAACATCAACATTAAGTCCCCTGCTTAGCAAGTAATAGTGATGCTATTGCGGGGTAAGCAATGGATGGTGACAGATGAAAATAAAATTCATGAGAAGAGTAAGCAGACGTTACCAGGAGATAGGACGGCTTGGCCTTTGAGCATAACATGTTTAATGAAACGTCGAGGCAAGTAGCAATCACCCTTCTAGCACGTTGATGCCGAGAACACTAAAATGATGTATTTAAGTAGTGGAGCCTCGAATACAAAGATGAGTGTTCAGGTGGTGGAGCCATCAGTACTATAATGTGTTGATACGGTATGCATGACAACACAGTAGTGAGTGTTGAGGAATTTGTACATCTCAACACTAAAAGGAGGATGTGTTAAGGAAGTATGCCCGACAACAGAGTAGTGAGTGTTGAGGAATTTGTAAATCTCAACACTTAGGGGAATATGTGTTGGGGAAGTATGCCTTGCAACACAGAAGTGAGTGTTGAGGAATTTGCACGTCTCAACACTAAGAGGAAGGATGTGTTGAGGCAGTATGCCTGACAACACAGTAGTGACTGTTGAGGAATTTGAACGTCTCAACACTAAGAGGAAAGATGTGTTGAGGCAGTTTGTCTGGAAACACAATAGTGAGTGTTGAGGAATTTGCACGTCTCAACACTAAGAGGAAAACGTGTTGAGGCAGTATGCCTGACAAAACAATAGTGAGTGTTGAGGAATTTGTACGTCTAAACACTAAGAGGAAGGATGTGTTGAGGCAGTTTTCCTGGC
The DNA here is from genome assembly GCA_023531105.1 of Papaver atlanticum. Classification (NCBI taxonomy): domain Eukaryota; kingdom Viridiplantae; phylum Streptophyta; class Magnoliopsida; order Ranunculales; family Papaveraceae; genus Papaver; species Papaver atlanticum. Next base: position 107,775 of record JAJJMB010006035.1, on the reverse strand, counting down.
AACACGGTAGTGAGCGTTGAGGAATTTGCACGTCTCAACACTAAGAGGAAGGATGTGTTGATGCAGTTTTCCTGGCAACACAGTAGTGAGTGTTGAGGAATTTTGAACGACTCAACACTAAGAGGAAATATGTGTTGAGGCATTTTGCCTGGAAACACAATAGTGAGTGTTGAGGAATTTGCACATCTAAACACTAAAAGGAAAACGTGTTGAGGCAGTATGCCTGACAACACAATAGTGAGTGTTGAGGAATTTGCAGGTCTCAACACTAAGAGGAAAACGTGTTAAGGCAGTATGCCTGACAACACAATAATGAGTGTTGAGGAATTTTAACGTCTCAACACTAAGAGGAAAGATGTGGTTAGGCAGTTTGCCTTGCAACATAGTAGTGAGTGTTGAGGAATTTTTAACGACTAAACACTAAGAGGAAAGATGTGTTGAGGCAGTTTTCCTGGAAACATGGTAGTGAGTTTTGAGGAATTTGAACGTCTCAACACTAAGAGGAAGTATGTGTTGAGCAAGTTTTCCTGGCAACATAGTAGTGAGTGTTGAGGAATTTTGAATGACTCAACACTAAGAGGAAAGATGTGTTGAGGCAGTTTGCCTGGAAACACAATAGTGAGTGTTGAGGAATTTGCACGTTTCAACACTAAAAGGAAAACATGTTGAGGCAGTATGCCTGACAACACAATAGTGAGTGTTGAGGAATTTGCACGTCTCAACACTAAGAGGAAAATGTGTTAAAGCAGTATGCCTGACAACACAATAGTGAGTGTTGAAGAATTTGCACGTCTCAACACTAAGAGGAAGGATGTGTTGAGGCAGTATGCCTGGCAACACAGTAGTGAGTGTTGAGGAATTTGCACGTCTCAACACTTAGAGGAAATCGCGTTGAGGCAATATGCCTTACAACACATTAGTGAGTGTTGAGGAATTCGCACTTGTCAACACTAAGAGGGAGGATATGTTGAGGCAGTATTCCTGGCAACATAGTAGTTAGTGTTGAGGAATTCGCACGTCTCAACACTAAGAGGAAATCGTGTTGAGGCAGTATGCCTGACAACACAATAGTGAGTGTTGAGGAATTTGCACGTCTCAACACTAAGAGGAAGGATGTGTTGAGGAAATATGCCTGGCAACACAATAGTGAGTGTTGAGGAATTTGCACGTCTCAACACTAAAAGGAAATCGTGTGGAGGCAGTATGCCTGACAACACAATAGTGAGTGTTGAGGAATTTGCATGTCTCAACACTAGGATATTTAAAATTTATTTGATATGCCTAATAGATATAAAACATTTAGTTTAAGGATAGTTACTTAGCTCTGTCTCCGCTAGTCATGTCCTTCGCGCATGATTTGGCTTTAGGTATATTAGGCTCTCACATGATTAAGCAGCATCAGGCGTCATTGATGACATCAGGATGACGACAAATTGATAGACGGACAAAAGTCCCCACGTCTTGATGGCACAACTCCACCAATTGATGTTCAGTCACATTTTGATCATGACAATCTAACGCCTGAATTTATAATCCCTTGACATAATCATTCGGATGTTCGTTGTTTCGCTCCTTCTGAGTTGTGGCTATGTCTGTCTGATTTTTGGCAAGAATTTCCTGTCTCTCCATTAAATAGATAATGGTAATGGGAGGTTGGTTTCCTATGTCTCCTCCAGTCTCTCGTCCTGACGAAGAAGTGGTAGCAGCCCTGGTGATGATTTGAGGCGTCATGCTCGAAGAAATATTAGGAGTAGCGGCGGCTCTGGCTCTGGTAATAGGAGGCGCCACACCAGAGGGGATGCTTCCGGTGCTGCTGGTGTTGGTACTAGAGGATGTAACGCCATGGGATATTTTGACTGCGTTTTCGGACGGTACATTGGTGTTGGTCATTCCCTTTTGCTCTCGTTCGATACGTCTACATACTCTGTCTGCATCGTCATTGGCGGAGGCACAGACCTCAGACAAGGATTCAACATTTTTTGTGTCATCTCTGAAATTGGTGGCGTTCTCCGAGCGAATGATTGCTTGCTCTTGCTACATCCGGTTTTCCATACTCTTTAAGAGACAAAACGTCTCATTTTGCAGCTTGACAATATCAGCTTGATTTGCGACAACATCTTCTAATATTTTTCCCATACCTTCCATAGTGATTGGATTTCGAGCATTGGCGGCTTTGGAAGTGTTTGGGATGCACGGGGTAACTCATGAAGCGGAAAGTTGGGATTGGTTATTAAAGTGAATTCTGGTTAATGATTGAATTTAGATCTAAGATCCACCATCTTGAGTTTGGGAAGATTAGAATGAAAATTGAGAAATTGGCTTCGCAATCGAGATATTAATCTCCCACTGTGGTCGCCAGTTGTTTTGGGGTAAATACTGATTATGTTGTTTTTGGTAAATTTGGGTGTGTTGATGAGAGACGAATTCAAACCCTAAACAAATGCACTGCACGAGAGTACTTTAGATTCGAGTGATTAATCTGTAAAACTCTGGCCTAAACCAAGAAAGGCCGTTCCAGATTCAATTCGGTCACAAAGTGAAGGAGAAGGGTTGATCTTAGGGAGGGAAGCGAAGAAGGTGTTGAGATCATAATGTTGAATTACGAAGGTGTGGCTGTTTTATGACTTGTATCAGAATGTGGAACTGGCTTGCAGAATGTAAGCTATCAGTTCTGGATGTTTTCTGGATACTTGTGTTGATAACACTTATGTTCTGTTGAAATAGGTTGAAATCCTATTTATACAAGTCATGTTCGAGCGCACCCTGATCTCGTATGAAGTGGAGGCAGTTAAGTAGCGGAGAAGTGAGGTTGTGCAAAAGGTGGTGATCATCACGTTTTCATTATGAGGGAAGACTGGTCACCCTTTCACCCACTACTCTCATTGCTGCTAATCGTCCGTCCTTTCCTGACAATTTCTCATAATGGGCGCATTGCACGCCGCATGCTGTAAACCGCCAGACCAATACCCTAGTGAGAATCCCCAAGTTTGTGACATGTTTTATGTCTCAAGTAAATGGGTCAAGTTTTGAGACTTGTCGCTGAAAGCAGCACATAGTGCTTTTAGGTCAAATAACAAAATTATTTGTTGAATCGATTTTTATAAAACATCGTTTATAATCGATGTATATAAAGCATCGCTTTTAAACAAGCACCTGAAAATAATCGATGTTCATGAAGCATCATTGTTTCTGAGCTCGTCTAAGTTAGTCGCGAAGCTCGGTGTCTTAAAAGGAGCGTGACCACCCTCTTTCAGAGGGTTGGTAGGAGCTACGCACGCATCCCAGGGAGTGGCCGGTCAGACCCTATAGGAGAGTGGCGGCTGGTAGCCATTCTAGCATCCCATCGGTTGGACCAGGTTAGATCTGGACCGGTAAAATCGGCTTGCCAAGTTGAGTGGCTGAGATGATTTGCGGAAGTTGATGGCTGCCGTTGGATTATGCAAATAGCGAGACCAGCCTCTTTTTAGCGATCATTTTGGGATCACATGGACGAGCTGTAGCCTGGCCGATCGCTCATCATGGAAGAGGGGTGGCCGGTGATCACAGCGTCACCCTGTTGGTCATCTAGAATCCGATCTAAACCGTCTGACCAAGTTAGCGAAGTTGGACATACAAGATGATTTGCGGCAGTTGTATGCTGTCGTTGATTGTATTTTAGGGTTTGAGGCCGTGCGGCCGCCCTACCATTGGGCCAAACGATTTTTGGTGTTTTCCACTGATTTGGACAAGCCGATTAGGTATATGCATAGATGGGTTGCTGGTGAGTGTGCAAGCATCTCGTTGGCCTCCTGAAATTAGATCCAGGCCGTTCGACTAGGCTGGCGAAGATTGACGTCCGTGATCGATTTGCGGCAGTTGCGTAACGCCGCTTATTCAGTTTAGTCTTTTATAAGCGCGCGATCGCCCTACTTTGGTCAAACGTTTCGACGTGCTTCTGAATCGCCGCATGTAGTTCGGTCAGCTGGGGATGAAGATGAGCCGCCGGTGATCACGTTGGCGCCTCTTTGATCGTCCGAAACACGATCTAAGCCGTCCAACTTGGCTGGCTAAGTTGGACGGATGTGATGATTTTTGAGACCGTTATGGTCGGTCTAGCTCGTTTGAGCTTCTTTTCGACAACGTCATCACCCTGGTTCTGGCTAGCGATCAGGGATGTTGCGCTCATTACTTTTAAATTTATTTTGTTCCTTTGTAGGATGACAACGCATTAAATACAGGGTTTTACGATTTTAGCCCTGTACTAAAAACCACCATCAACATTAAGTCCCCTACTTAGCAAGTAATAGTGATGCTATTGCGGGGTAAGAAATGGATGGTGACAGATGAAAATAAAATTCATGAGAAGAGTAAGCAGACGTTACCAGGAGATAGGCCGGCTTGGCCTTTGAGCATAACGTGTTTAATGAAACGTCGAGGCAAGTAGCAATCACACTTCTAGCACGTGGATGCCGAGAACACTAAAATGATGTATTTAAGTAGTGGAGCCTCGAATACAAAGATGAGTGTTGAGGTGGTGGAGCCGTCAGTACTATAATGTGTTGAGACAGTATGCATGACAACACAGTAGTGAGTGTTGAGGAATTTGTACATCTCAACACTAAAAGGAGGATGTGTTGAGGCAGTATGCCCGACAAAGGAGTAGTGAGTGTTGAGGAATTTGTACATCTAACCACTTAGGGGAGTATGTGTTGGGGCAGTATGCCTGGCAACACAGTAGTGAGTGTTGAGGAATTTACACGTCTCAACACTAAGAGGAAGGATGTGTTGAGGCAGTATGCCTGGCAACACAGTAGTGAGTGTTTAGGAATTCGCACGTCTAAACATTAAGAGGAAATCGTGTTGAGGCAATATGCCTGACAACACAATAGTGAGTGTTGAGCAATTTGAACGTCTCAACACTAAGAGGAAAGATGTGTTGAGGAAGTTTGCCTGGAAACACAGTAGTGAGTGTTGAGGAATTTTGAACGACTCAACACTAAGAGGAAAGATGTGTTGAGGAAGTTTTCCTGGCAACTCGGTAGTGAGTGTTGAGCAAATTTAACGTCTAAACACTAAGAGGAAGGATATGTTGAGGCAGTTTCCTTGGAAAACAGTAGTGAGTGTTGAGGAATTTTGAACGACTTAACACTAAGAGGAAAGATGTGTTGAGGAAGTTTACCTGGAAACACAATAGTGAGTGTTGAGGAATTTGCACGTCTCAACACTAAGAGGAAAACGCGTTGAGGCAGTATGCCTGACAATACAATATTGAGTGTTGAGGAATTTGCACGTCTCAACACTAAGAAGAAATCATGTTGAGGCAGTATGCCTGACAACACAATAGTGAGTGTTGAGGAATTTTCACGTCTCAACACTAAGAGGAAAACGTGTTAAGGCAGTATGCCTGACAACACAATAATGAGTGTTGAGGAATTTTAACGTCTCAACACTAAGAGGAAAGATGTGGTTAGGCAGTTTGCCTTGCAACATAGTAGTGAGTGTTGAGGAATTTTTAACGACTAAACACTAAGAGGAAAGATGTGTTGAGGCAGTTTTCCTGGAAACAGGGTAGTGAGTTTTGAGGAATTTGAACGTCTCAACACTAAGAGGAAGTATGTGTTGAGCAAGTTTTCCTGGCAACATAGTAGTGAGTGTTGAGGAATTTTGAATGACTCAACACTAAGAGGAAAGATGTGTTGAGGCAGTTTGCATGGAAACACAATAGTGAGTGTTGAGGAATTTGCACGTTTCAACACTAAGAGGAAAACATGTTGAGGCAGTATGCCTGACAACACAATAGTGAGTGTTGTGGAATTTGCACGTCTCAACACTAAGAGGAAAATGTGTTAAAGCAGTATGCCTGACAATACAATAATGAGTGTTTAGGAATTTGTACGTCTCAACACTAAGAGGAAGGATGTGTTGAGGCAGTATGCCTGGCAACACAGTAGTGAGTGTTGAGGAATTTGCACGTTTATACACTAAGAGAAAAGATGTGTTGAGGCAGTTTGCCTGACAAAACAGTAGTGAGTGTTGAGGAATTTTTAACGACTCAACACTAAGAGGAAAGATGTGTTGAGGCAGTTTGCCTGGAAACATAGTAATGAGTGTTGAGGAATTTTGAACGACTCAACACTAATAGGAAAGATGTGTTGAGGAAGTTTTCCTGGATACTCAGTAGTGACTGTTGAGGAATTTGAACGTCTCAACACTAAGAGGCAAGATGTGTTAAGGAAGTTTTCCTGGAAACATAATAGTGAGTGTTGAGGAATTTTGAACGACTCAACACTAAGAGGAAATATGTGTTGATGCAGTTTTCCTGGCAACATGGTAGTGAGTGTGGAGGAATTTGCACGTTTCAACAATAAGAGGAAGGATGTGTTGAGGCAGTTTTCCTGGCAACACAGTAGTGAGTGTTGAGGAATTTTGAACGACTCAACAATAAGAGGAAAGATGTGTTGAGGCAGTTTTAATGGAAACACAATAGTGAGTGTTGAGGAATTTGCACATCTCAACACTAAGAGGAAAACGTGTTGAGGCAGTATGCCTGACAACACAATAGTGAGTGATAAGGAATTTGCACGTCTCAACACTAAGAGGAAGGATGTGTTGAGGCAGTATGCCTAATAACACAGTAGTGAGTGTTGGGGAATTTGAACGTCTCAACACTAAGAGGAAAGATGTGTTAAGCAAGTTTGCCTCGAAACACAATAGTGAGAGTTGAGGAATTTGCACGTCTCAAAACTAAGAGGAAAACGTGTTGAGGAAGTATGCCTGAAACACAATAGTGAGTGTTGAGGAATTTGTACGTCTCAACACTAAGAGGAAGGATGTGTTGAGGACGTATGCCTGGCAACACAATAGTGAGTGTTGAGGAATTAGCACGTCTCAACACTAAGAGGAAATCGTATTGAGGCTGTATGCCTGACAACACAATAGTGAGTTATGAGGAATTTTCACGTCTCAACACGAAGAGGGAGGATGTGTTGTGGCAGTATGCCTGGCAACACAGTAGTGACTGTTGAGGAATTTGAACGTCTCAACACTAAGAGGAAAGCAGTGTTGAGGCAGTTTTCCTGGCAACATAGTAGTGATTGTTGAGGAATTTTTAACGACTCAACACTAAGAGGAAAGATGTTTTGAGGTAGTTTGACTTGCAACACGGTAGTGAGTGTTGAGGAAATTGCACGTCTCAACACTAAGAGGAAGGATGTGTTGAGGCAGTTATCCTTGCAACACAGTAGTGAGTGTTGAGGAATTTTGAACGACTCAACACTAAGAGAAAAGATGTGTTGAGGCAGTTTGCCTGGAAACACAATAGTGAGTGTTGAGGAATTTGCACGTCTCAACAATAAGAGGAAAATGTGTTGAGGCAGTATGCCAGACAACACAATAGTGAGTGTTGAGGAATTTGCACGTCTCAACACTAAGAGAAATGATGTGTTGAGGCAGTATGCCTGGCAACACGGTAGTGAGTGTTGAAGAATTTGCACGTCTCAACACTAAGAAGAAATCGTGTTAAGGCAGTATGCCTGACAACACAATAGAGAGTGTTGAGCAATTTGAACGTCTCAACACTAAGAGGAAAGATGTGTTGAGAAAGTTTGCCTGGTAAAACAGTAGTGAGTGTTGAGTAATTTTGAACGACTCAACACTAAGAGGAAAGATGTGTTGAGGAAGTTTCCCTGGCAACTCGGTAGTGAGTGTCGAGGAAATTTAACATCTCAACAATAAGAGGAAGAATGTGTTGAGGCAGTTTGCCTGGCAACACAGTAGTGAGTGTTGAGGAATTTTTAACGACTCAACACTAAGAGGAAAGATGTGTTGAGGCAGTTTTCCTGGAAACACAATAGTGAGTGTTAAGGAATTTGCACGTCTCAACACTAATAGGAAAACGTGTTGAGGCAGTATGCCTGACAACACAATAGTGAGTGTTGAGGAATTTGCACGTCTCAACACTAAGGGGAAAGATGTGTTGAGGCAGTTTTCCTGACAACACAGTAGTGAGTGTTGAGGAATTTTGAACGACTCAACACTAAGAGGAAAGATGTTTTAAGGAAGTTTTCCTAGCAACACAGTAATGACTGTTGAGGAATTTGAACGTCTCAACACTAAGAGGAAAGATGTGTTGAGGAAGTTTGCCTGGCAACATAGTAGTGAGTGTTGAGGAATTTTGAACGACTCAACACTAAGAGGAAAGATGTGTTGAGGCAGTTTTCCTGGCAACACGGTAGTGAGTGTTTAGGAATTTGCACATCTCAACACTAAGAGGAAGGATGTGTTGAGGCAGTTTTCCTGGCAACACAGTAGTAAGTGTTGAGTAGTTTATAACGACTCAACACTAAGAGGAAAGATGTGATTAGGAAGTTTGCCTAGAAACACAATAGTGAGTGTTGAGGAATTTGCACGTCTCAAAACTATAAGGAAAATGTGTTGAGGCAGTATGCCTGACAACACAATAGTGAGTATTGAGGAATTTGCACGTCTCAACACTAAGAGGAAAACGTGTTAAGGAAGTATGCCTGACAACACAATAGTGAGTGTTGAGGAATTTGCACGTCTCAACAATAACCGGAAGGATGTGTTGAGGCAGTATTTCTGGAAACACAGTAGTGAGTGTTGAGGAATTTGCATGTCTAAACACTAAGAGGAAATTGTGTTGAGGCAGTATGCCCGACAACAAAATAGTGATATTTGAGGAATTTACACATCTATACACTAAGAGGGAGGATGTGTTGAGGAAGTATGCCTGGCAACACAGTAGTGAGTGTTAAGGAATTTGCAATTTTCAACACTAAGAGGAAATCGTGTTGAGGAAGTATGCCTCACAACACAATAGTGAGTGTTGAGGAATTTTCACGTCTCAACACTAAGAGGAAGGATATGTTTAGGCAGTATGCTTTGCAACACAGTAGTGAGTGTTGACGAATTTTGAACGACCCAACACTAGGAGGAAAGATTTGGTTAGGCAGTATGCCTGAAAACACAATAGTGAGTGTTGAGGAATTTTCACGTCTAAACACTAAAAGGAAAACGTGTTGAGGCAGTATGCCTTAAAACACAATAGTGAGTGTTGAGGAATTTGCACGTCTCAACACTAAAAAGAAATCGTGTTGAGGCAGTATGCCTGACAACACAATAGTGAGTGTTGAGCAATTTGAATGTCTCAACACTAAGAGGAAAGATGTGTTGAGGAAGTTTTCCTTGCAAAACAGTATTGAGTGTTGAGTAATTTTGAACGACTCAACACTAAGAGGAAAGATGTGTTGATGCAGTATGCCTGACAACACAATAGTGAGTGTTGAGGAATTTTCACGTCTCAACACTAAGAGGAAGGATGTGTTGAGGCAGTATGCCTGGAAACACAATAGTGAGTGTTTAGGAATTTGCACGTCTCAACACTAAGAGGAAGGATGTGTTGAGGCAGTATGCCTGAAACACAATAGTAAGTGTTGTGGAATTTGTTCGTCTCAACACTAAGAGGAAGGATGTGTTGAGGACGTATGCCTTGCAACACAATAGTGAGTGTTGAGGAATTTGCACGTCTGAACACTAAGAGGAAAACGTGTTGGGGCTGTATGCCTGACAACACAATAGTGAGTGTTGAGGAATTTGCACGTCTCAACACTAAGAGGAAGGATGTGTTGAGGCAGTATTCCTTGCAACACGGTAGTGAGTGTTGATGAATTTGCACATCTCAACACTAAGAGGAAAACGTGTTGAGGCAGTATGCCTGAAACACAATAGTGAGTGTTGAGCAATTTGAACGTCTCAACACTAAGAGGAAAGATGTGTTGAGGAAGTTTTCATGGAAAAACAGTATTGAGTGTTGAGTAATTTTGAACGACTAAACACTAAGAGGAAAGATGTGTTGAGGAAGTTTTCCTGGCAACTCGGTAGTGAGTGTTGAGGAAATTTCACGTCTCAACACTAAGAGGAAGGAAGTGTTGAGGCAGTTTGCCTGGCAACACAGTAGTAAGTGTTGAGGAATTTTGAACGACTCAACACTAAGAGGAAAGATGTGTTGAGGCAGTTTTCCTGGAAACACAATAGTGAATGTTGAGGAATTTGCAAGTCTTAACACTAAGAGGAAAACGTGTTGAGGAAGTATACCTGACAACACAATAGTGAGTGTTGAGGAATTTGCACGTCTTAACACTAAGAGGAAAGATGTGTTGAGGCAGTTTTCCTGACAACACAGTAGTGAGTGTTGAGGAATTTTGAACGACTCAACACTAACAGGAAAGATGTTTTAAGGCAGTTTTCCTGGCAACACAGTAGTGACTGTTGAGGAATTTG
>JAJJMB010006035.1:72117-97487 GCA_023531105.1 Papaver atlanticum | reverse complement strand
CAATACTAAGAGGAAAGATGTGTTAAGGCAGTTTTCCTGGCAACACACCTGTTGAGGAATTTGAACGTCTCAACACTAAGAGGAAATATGTGTTTAGGCAGTTTTCCTGGCAACATAGTAGTGAGTATTGAGGAATTTTGAACGACTCAACACTAAGAGGAAAGATGTGTTGAGGCAGTTTTCCTGGCAACACGGTAGGGAGTGTTGAGGAATTTGCACGTCTCAACACTAAAATGAAGGATGTGTTGAGGCAGTTTTCCTTGCAACACAGTAGTGAGTGTTGAGGAATTTTTAACGACTTAACACTAATAGGAAAGATGTGTTGAGGCAGTTTGCCTGGAAACACAATAGTGAATGTTGGGGAATTTGCACGTCTCAACACTAAGTGGAAAACATGTTAAGGCAGTATGCCTGACAACACAATAGTGAGTGTTGAGGAATTTTCACGTCTCAACACTAAGAGGAAAACGTGTAAAGGCAGTATGCCTGACAACACAATAGTGAGTATTGAGGAATTTGCACGTCTCAAAACTAACAGGAATGATGTGTTGAGGCAGTATGCCTGACAACACAATAGTGAGTGTTGAGGAATTTTCATGTCTCAACACTAAGAGGAAGGATGTTGTTGAGGCAGTATGCCTGGCAACATAGTAGTGAGTGTTGAGGAATTTGCACGTCTCAACAATTAGAGGAAATCGTGTTTAGGTAATATGCCTGACAACACAATAGTGGGTGTTGAGGAGTTCGCACGTCTCAACACTAAGAGGGAGGATATGTTGAGGCAGTATGCCTGGAAACACAGTAGTGAGTGTTTAGGAATTCGCACGTCTCAACACAAAGAGGAAATCGTGTTGAGGCAGTATGCCTGACAACACAATAGTGAGTGTTGAGGAATTTGCACGTCTCAACACTAAGAGGAAGGATGTGTTGAGGAAGTATGCCTGGCAACACAATAGTGAGTGTTGAGGAATTTGCACGTCTCAACATTAAGAAGAAATCGTGTTTAGGCAGGATGCCTGACAACACAATAGTGAGTGTTGAGGAATTTGAATGTCTTAACACTAGGATATTTAAAATTTATTTGATATGTCTAATAGATATAAAACATTTAGTTTAAGGACAGTTACTTAGCTCTGTCTCCGCTAGGCATGTCCTTCGCGCATGATTGGGCTTTAGGTATATTAGGCTCTCCCATGAGTAAGAAGCATCAGGCGTCAGTGATGACATCAGGATGACGACGAATTAATAGACGGACAAAAGTCCCCAGGTCTTGATGGGAAGAAAAATAGCCGGTTGTAAAGAGAGTTGTTCAACAAGACTTACTCGTGGAACCTGCGAAGCTACACTCTCTCCAGGCAATTACGTCACATTTACGAGTTGTCCATACGGGAACAAATAATCTTCAGGATTTGACGGCTTGTTGGAGACCCTCTCAGGTATAGACTTTTGCAGGGATCATACTCCTAGTTTCACTTTGTTGCTATGTATCCATGAGCGCCCCAGAACCATATAGTGATTCGGGTATTCCTTGACAATATGAAACTTGGCGTGTGTTAGAGCGTTTCCGATCTTGATTTCGAGATTAATGTACCCATAGGCATCTATTGACCTTCCTTCTGAGTTTCCTATCATAGTCGGGTAGTGAGCAGCTTCTAGCTCTCATAATCTTGACGGTGACAATGTTGAAGCCAGAGGCCGTGTCAATCAGTGTGCTTTCAAACTTGACACCTTTCAGGTGAGTAGTGGTTAGGAGTCCCCAGTTACGTTTACCACCCGTACCTTCCAAGAGAGACTAGGATTTCGGAGTAGCTTCTCCAATTGAAAACAATCGCCTGCCCGACACAACACGGTTGAGGGCTGAAAATATATCTCGGCATTGCGCCTTGGAAAAATAGAGAATCTCACACACATGCTTCATCATAGATTGCACGGTTTTGTGAACAGAGTCCCCAGAAAGCATTAATGCACAACTCCACCAATTGATGTTCAGTCATATTTTGATCATGACAATCTAACGCCTGAATTCTGAATCCCTTGACATAATCATTCGGATGTTCGTTGTTTCGCTCCTTCTGAGTTGTGGCTATGTCTGTCTGATTTTTGGCAAGAATTTCCTGTCTCTCCATTAAATAGATAATGGTAATGGGAGGTTGGTTTCCTATGGCTCCTCCAGTCTCTCGTCCTGACGAAGAAGTGGTAGCAGCCCTGGTGATGATTGGAGGCGTCATGCTCGAAGAAATATTAAGAGTAGCGGCGGCTCTGGCTATGGTAATAGGAGGCGTCACACCAGAGGGGATGCTTCCGGTGCTGCTGGTGTTGGTGCTAGAGGATGTAACGCCATGGGATGTATTGACTGCGCTTGCGTACGGTACATTGGTGTTGGTCATTCCCTTTTTCTCTCGTTCGATACGTCCACATACTCTGTCTGCATCGTCGTTGGCGGAGGCACAGATCTAAAACAAGGATTCAACATTTTTTTGTGTCATCTCTGAAATTGGTGGCGTTCTCTGAGCGAATGTTTGCTGGCTCTTGCACCAGCCGGTTTACCATTCTCTTTAAGAGACAAAACGTCTCATTTTGCAGCTTGACAATATCAGCTTGATTTGCGACAACATCTTCTAATATTTTTGCCATACCTTCCATGGTGATTGAATTTCGAGCATTGACGGCCTTGGAAGTTTTTGGGATGGACGGGGTAACTCATGAAGCGTAAAGTTGGGATTAGTGATTAAAGTGAATTCTGGTTAATGATTGAATTTAGATCTAAGATCCACCATCTTGAGTTTGGGAAGATTAGAATGAAAATTGAGAAATTGGCTACGCAATCGAGATATTAATCTCCCACTGTGGTCGCCAGTTGTTTTGGGGTAAAAACTGATTATGTTGTTTTTGGTAAATTTGGGTGTGTTGATGAGAGACGAATTCAAACCCTAAACAAATGCACTGCACGGGAGTACTTTTAGATTCGAGAGATTAATTAGTAAGACTCTTTCCTAAACCAATAAATAGCCGTTCCAGATTCAATTCGGTCACAAAGTGAAGGAGAAGGGTTGATCTTAGGGAGGGAAGCGAAGAAGGTGTTGAGATCAGAATGTTGAATTACGAAGGTGTGGTTGTTTTATGACTTGTATCAGAATGTGGAACTGGCTTGCAGAATGTAAGCTATCAGTTCTGGATGTTTTCTGGATACTTGTGTTGATAACACCTATGTTCTGTTGAAATAGGTTAAAATCCTATTTATACAAGTCATGTTCGAGCGCACCCTGATCTCGTAGGAAGTGGAGGCAGTTAAGTAGCGGAGAAGTGAGGTTGTGCAAAAGGTGGTGATTATCACGTTTTCATTATGAGGGAAGACTGGTCACCCTTTCACCCACTACTCTCATTGCTGCTAACCGTCCGTTCTTTCCTGACACTTTCTCATAATGGGCGCGTTGCACGCCGCACGCTGTAAACCGCCAGACCAATACCCCAATGAGCATCCCCCAGTTTGTGACATGTTTGATGTCTCGAGTAAATGGGTCAAGTCGTGAGACTTGTCGCTGAAAGCAGCACATAGTGCTTTTAGGTCAAATAAAAAAATTATTTGTGGAATCGATTTTTATAAAACATCGTTTATAATCGATGTATATAAAGCATCGCTTTTAAACAAGCAGCTTAAAATAATCGATGTTCATGAAGCATCATTGTTTTCGAGCTCGTCTAAGTTAGTCGCGAAGCTCAGTGTCTTAAAAGGAGCGTGACCACCCTCTTTCAGGGGGTTGGTAGGAGCTACGCACGCATCCCAGGGAGTGGCCGGTCAGACCTATAGGAGAGTGGCGGCTGGTAGCCATTCTAGCATCCCATTGGTTGGCCCAGGTTAGATCTGGACCGGTTAAATCGGCTAGCCAAGTTGAGTGGCTGAGATGATTTGCGGCAGTTGATGGCTACCGTTGGATTATGCAAATAGCGTGACCATCCTCTTTTGGGCCATCGTTCGGGGATCACATGGACGAGTCGTAGCTTGGCCGATCGCTCCTCATGGAAGAGGGGTGGCCGGTGATCACAGCGTCACCCTTTTGGTCATCTAGAATCCGATCTAAACCGTCCGACCAATCTAGCGAAGTTGGACGGACGAGATGATTTGCGGCAGTTTTATGCTGCCGTTGATTGTATTTTTGGGTTTGAGGCCGTGCGGCCACCCTACCATTGGGCCAAACGATTTGTGGTGTTTGCCACTGTTTTGGACAAGCCGATTAGGTATATGCATAGATGGGTTGCTGGTGAGTGTACAAGCATCTCGTTGGCCTCCTGAAATTAGATCTAGGCCATCCGACTAGGCTTGCGAAGATGGACGGCCGTGATCGATTTGCGGAAGTTGCGTAACGCCGCTTATCAAGTTTAGGGTTTTATAAGCGCGCGATCGCCCTACTTTGGTCAAGCGTTTCAACGTGCTTCTGGATCGCCGCATGTAGTTCGGTCAGCTGGGGATGGAGATGATCCGCCGGCGATCACGTTGGTGCCTCTTTGATCGTCTGAAACACGATCTAAGCCGTCCAACTTGGCTGGCTAAGTTGGACGGATGTGATGATTTTTTAGACCGTTATGGTCGGTCTAGCTCATTTGAGCTTCTCTTTCGACAACGCGATCACCCTGGTTCTGGATAGCGATCAGGATGTTGCGCTCATTACTTTTAAATGGATTTTGTTCCTTTGCAGGATGACAACGCATTAAATATAGGGTTTTACGATTTTAGCCCTGAACTAAAAGCCACCATCAACAACGTTATATCTAACGAAAGATTAAAGCATAGACTAAGGGGGAGTAACATATCATATTGATACTTGTGGTTATCTTAACTACAAAGGAAATAACAAAGACGTGCGGATTGAAAATCTACCTATCTTACCTTTAGGGGGAGTATTAGCTTTGTTATTATAATGTCAACAACGGCATTTATGGATTGAATGTATACAGGTTATTGTGTTGTTGAAACTTGGAATCAAGCGTATGTTTAATGAATTCTTGTAATTTGTTTATCCATATGATGTAAGATTTTTGTCACTAAAATTGACAAAGGGGGAGATTGTTAGAGCATAGCTCGGTTGAACCCACCAAGCGTTGGTATGTCAAGTTTGGTTGTCATATTTTAGTGAATCAAAACTCATTTAAATAGTCACTTGATTATTTACTAGAATCAACTTCGTATAGATTAGCTAGAAAGTTACTAGGATATGAGACTTACAAGTATTACGTGAAGACTTGAAGAATGTGAAGAAGTAAAGAACTACAACGACGACATCATCCTTCCACTTGAGGTTAGTAATATTTGACTTGAACTGTTTCATTCCTAACGTATCTTTCAAGTCGTGCATATTGAAAACATAACTGCGAAGCTGTGAATGATTATACTCTAGTTAGACATAGTATTAAGGAATTACAATACAAAGTATAACGTCTATCTTTTGAACTTCATATATAAGACATCGACATAATCGTATGAATGCTATTGTGATTATGTATGGGTATGGGTGAAGATTTCGTCCTAGAAAACAATGTTTTACATTCGTTTAAAGGAAGTACATTCATAAACTTGTTTTGTGAATCGAAAGGAAAATCGCTAGGCTTATTGGTATTGTTATTCATTGCAAATCTTTGGATTACCAATATGTGTGTTTAGTATAACCGCTCATAATTTGTTTATGTATCTTGGTAAAACTATTCACAATGCCTGACTTTTGTATTGGTATGACTTTTATTAGTGAAACCGATCTTAAGTAATCACCTGAGATGGTATGATCAATTTATTGTAATTGGTATGACCAACTCTAGACATTGGGGAACCGATCCTAGTAAGAGGTGCAACCGATCACAAGAGGGAATCGATCCTTGTATGAGGTACAACAAGTTTTTAGTAATTGGGGAACCGGTCCTATGACTTGTGCAACCGAATATAAGTTTATACCATAAATATGTGGTAACCGATCCTAGTACCTAGTCAACCAACTTTTGGTAACTAGTGTGACTAATCTTAGTACCCATATGGAGGTAGAACCGAAACTTATTTTGGTAGAACCGTGAAACCCATGATTGGTGATTTGATAAGATAATCAATCACATAGTTCTTGGAAGTCAGATGAACAAATTCTAAACTTGTTTGGAAGTGTGGCAAATCGGTTCCAAGATTGTAAATATGAAAAAGGATTTACAAAGTAAAGATGTCGACATACTTTGAACATGTGCAGTAACTCTTATCTTTTATTGTTCAAAGATATTCCTTAATAGCTAATGGAGAATCCCGGATCGAAATAAATTGAGAATCTTTTAATTAAGGTTTTTAGTTTTTATATGCTTTTAATTTCCAGCAATTAAATGCATATCTTTAGAAAATAAAAATTAGTAATGTGCATTTACTAATTGGAGATTTTCTACTGAGATTTCGGTCAATATTTGGACAGTGCATTTCCAGGAATTATGAAAACCGATTTGGATTTTATTGCATATCTTTGAGAATATTTGGTTTTGGAAATTCCTTGGTGTCCAAACTTCCTTGGTCTATAAATATTGAAGTTTGCATTTCAAGCAAACTAATCCTCAGAGCGAGCAAAACTGCCTAGTTGTGTTTTTACTGGTGGAGCCGTCTATTCAGACCTAATTAGGCGAAATCTCTTACGACCGCTCATTTTAAAGACTTCTTTGGGATTGGGAAGCTCTACGAGTACCGTTGGTGGGAAACTAGATAATTGCGGTTTATTATTAGTTTTCGATTGATTTGATTGACTAACGGTTATTGAACTTTTATTGCACCTAGTTTATTTATGCTTGAGAATCTTCTCTTCTGATATAAGATTCACTCAAACTAGATCGAAGTATCGATGGGGATCTTTAGAACTGTTTGTAGATCTAAAGACGTCTTATGATAATCCACTGTTAACAGACTCCGTTCTGTGTGTGATTGATCATAAGAGATTAAAGTTGTTTGTGTGCAGGTGTTTTTTGAAGATCTAAGAAGATTTGAAAACAAAGAAGATTTCTTATTTGAGTTCATAATCTTTGGTGTGCACAAAATTTGATCGTCTGGGGATCCAACTATAATCGGTTATCTTTGTGATAACCTTGATTGATTAGTTGAGTAGATTGGCATCAATACAATTCTTTGTGATTAAAAGTATTGATTGCATAGTCTAAAACAATTACTTTGGTAGTTGTAAAAAAGGTTAATCTAAGAACCTGACAAAGGAGTTTATTGGGATAAACGGAAGAGCATTTTGTCAAATTCATATCGCGTTGTTTGAAAAGAGTTGTTACAGAACAAATATTTTGTTCCTTTACTGTTTGGAATACGAACCAAAGGAATTGTTCCAAGTGCGTGACTTATTACAAGTTGGAGGTGCAGGGATACTGAGGGAACTAGGTGAACTATAGGTTTAGTTGCTTGGTCTCAACTATATGAAATTAGTTTAGATTTTGTATAACGGCTTAATTCTGAGAGTATTCAATTCTGGACTAGGTCCCGGGGTTTTTCTGCATTTGCGGTTTCTTCGTTAACAAAATCTTGCCATGTCTTTTACTTTTCTATTTCCGTAATTATAATTGTTTTATTATAATTTGAAGTAAAATACACAAAAATTAATTCCTATTTACTTGATAGCAATCCTATTGTGTTTGGTTAAGTCTGAACCTACTATCAAGTAAACATACTTCGTTGTGCACAAACCTTGATCGTCTGGGATCCAACTAGAATCAGATTTATTCGATTGATTAGTTGCGTGAGATCGGCATCGCTTTATAGTTTCTCTTTTAGATCTATATTGATTGATTGTGAATCTAGACTTGACTATTTCGATACTTAAAGTTAGATTGATCTAACCAGGTGTATTTACCTAAAATCTGAAAGAGGCTAGAAGTGAGATTTTAAGGTTTCTGAAAGTGAGTTTCGGGAGGTTGAACAAGAACAGTCTTCTCCTAAACCACACACAGTGACCGTTCAAAGGCTGCTTCAGTCACAGGGAAGAGATTTAGGGCTTGTCTTAGGGAGGGAAGCAGATGAAAAGAGAGATCAGAGAATTCTAGGGTTTGAAGAAGAATTACTCTTAGAGGTTATGAGAAAATTATTGTTGCTTGGAGAAATAGATGACCTCTTTATATCTGAATTCTCTAATCTCAGGTCGGTGAAGATAAGGATTGCTCTTCGTGCCGTGTGGAGCAGTTCTCCCGTCTCTTAAGGAATAGAGATAAACTAGGTTAAGTTTATCTCATTGTAATTCCACCGCCTTTACTCTCTTCTATGGTGAGAAATAAGTCGCGTATTTCTCACACATGTCGTAGACCGCCAGAACAAAACCCTAATTGTTATCCCCCCATTTGTGTGAAGCTGAGTCAGCCTTCGTGATGACATGTTGAAAGAGAGAAATATTCTCTTTAGCCGAGTTGGCCGAGATAGAGGGATATTCTCCGATTTTTAAGAATGACTAGGATGAGTCACGTGAAAAGGCATGAGATGCCTCAGAATTTGTGTGAAGAGGAGACTTTATTCCTATGTGAGGTTCGTGCCTACCATGGGGAATATTCAGCCTTATCTGAAATTTTCCAGAGAGATTTTGCAGAGAGATTTGAATCTCTCCGAGATTTTATTGACAGATCGGAATCTCTCTGTGGTCAGCTGGGACTCATCTTGAAGAGAGAGAAGGGCTTTATACGCCCGATTAATGTCTCTGCGAGACTTTGGCTCACTTGTCTTTGACCAGTGTATCTTACAGAGATGTGCTAGGAATCAACTGTGTGTCCATATGATGGTCCAACAAAACCAGTGTATCTCGAAGGGATGTTCTAGGAGTCCGTCGAAAGGGCCCGGAGGCAGTATAACCAGCGTATCTCACGGGGATGTCCTAGGAATTATCCGGAAGCCTCAGTAGGTAGAGTCAGAGCCTAGAGTAGACATGACCAGGAGATATGCATATCTACGCTCTGGGTTATAAGTCCGCCGGGGATGTATTTACGCATCTATAGAGCCTACATGACCAGCAGCATCCCGTTGAGGATGTATACTAGGAATCATGGCATCACAATCAGCTGCATTTCTTGAAAACATGCTGGAATTGTGGATGTTTTGGTTCATAATTCTACTGAGGACGTTTTACGCTCTACAGAACCTATATGACCAGCAATATCTCATCGAGGATGTGCACTAGGAGCCACGGCATCATGACCAGCAGTGTCTCGCGGGGACGTATACAAGAAATCGTGGCTAAGAATGCCTTGAGGGCCAAGGGCTTAATCTCTCGTGAGAGTCGAATTTCGTCTATGGTCTTGAAATGACACTTTTACCCCTTATCCGAATTTCACCATCTACACTAGGCAAAGGAGTTTATTAGATTAAACGGAAGAGCCTTTGCGTATGACTTAAGATATCTTTATCTTAAAGAATCAAAAGAGTTGTTACCAAACAGATTTGTTGTTCCTTTAATGTTTGGAATACGATCAAAAGGAATTGTACCAGTGCGTGACTCTTGAATTCGGGAGCGCATGGATACTGAGAAAACTAAAAGAACTAGGGGTAGTTGTTTGGTCTTAACTATACGAAATTGGTGTAGATTTTGTATAGCGGCTTAATTATGAGAGTATTCAATTCTAGACTAGGTCCTGTGGTTTTTCTGCATTTGTAGTTTCCTCGTTAACAAAATCTTGCTTTGCCATTTACTTTATCTTTCCGCGTTATAATTATTTTATTATAATTAAAGTAAATTGCACTTTACGTTAACTCCGATATACTTGATAGTGATCCTATAGAGTTTGGTTAAGTCCGAACCTATTATCAAGTATCACACTTTGTTTGTCGTATTATGTTGATCTCGTATCCATAGACAATCACACAAAGTGTGAATGCTGAAGTTGTTGTATTGTCTCGACTTTGTCCATAGACGATCACACTTGGTAAGAGGACTTATAGGTTGAAATAAAAAGATTGTGGAGTATTTGGGTACCCTCGTCTTTTCAATTGGTATCAGAGCAGGCAAACACGAAAATATCTAACAATATGTGTTTGGTGCGATCCAACCTATAAGAATTGAATCCTATGGTTGATTCAGTTAACGTAGTTACAAGATTTGATATCCTCAAGGTCCCTTGGTGGAAGAAACGAATGAAGGATATGAATCTCTCTTGTCTAGAACCATTTAAAAGTTTGTAAAAAACTTACGGGCTCTCAAGAAAATGTCCCTTAGGCCTAAGAGACAACCCATTGATTTCCTCATGTAATGGATCTTTCAAACAAGGAAATCAATACAATTCAACAAGGTTCCATAGTGTTGACTTTGATGGGTTACGAAATATCTCCTCTTTTGCTTCTGATTCTCATTGTGAACATTTCACTAAGAGAAAATTTCATATCAAAATCTTAAGATTTGTGAATCTTACCTTTGGTCTTGCATCATCAATATTCACAAACAATCCTGTTGGATTAGATTTTAGAAGCAACCACATGAAAAGCTATTTTCATACAAAGAATCAAATAACTCGAGATGTTACTAATAAAGTAAGAACTCTTACTATGTTAAAAAACAATATTGTAATAAAACCCTATTACAATATAATTCGAGCCAAGAAAATACTTCAATCTTATGGATTTAAGAAAAAGAAATTTTTTCAGTACTTTTGTATGGAAAGTGGACACATGCACTCTCCACACAATGGTTTCTTTGAAACTGGTGATAGGCTAAAAGGAATTAATAACCTTAATAAGTTAAGTTATAACTTATGGTTCAGTTTCAGGGCCTATGGACAAATTCAGGTCTTAAAAGCCCATGTGTGGATCGGTATCACCCCAATCAAAAGGGCTTGTTTCCAAAAATATGTTTTCTTAATAATAAATATATTTTCAATATCGGAAATAAAAACTTGGGTTATTCTGCAAGTTTTTGAAATATTTTCGAACAAGATAAATATTCTGATTTTTCAAAATATTCATCTTGAAGTTTCACAAGCAGGCTCTCAAAGATGATACCGAATGAAGATCTGAGGAGTAGATTGATATCTATGATTCTCACCAACAAACTTGCTCGCATGTTTGAAGGAAAGTGCTATCAAATTCTTTATATGGTGAACGGAATAGTTTGCGGGGAGTGTGTAAGTGATCACTGCCTTCACAATATTAAGAAATATATTGATTCTTTAGAATCTGACAGACTAACTCTTTGAAATAAAACATGCCACCATTCGATTCAACTCACTTCCTCTTCAAGGATGCATGCATCCAGTCTACTCGATGGGGTACTAGACCTAATCAAAAGAAGAGTTTTTCTTGATGAAAGGGTTGATGCTGAATGGAAACGAGTACTTTCCTATAAAGAGCTACTGAAAATACCCCATGAGAAGTCCTCAAGTGATGTTATACATCTTACCAACATTCTTAAACATTATGAGGATGTTCTGACGGAGTTCCAGTCTCTACTTGACGAGATTTCCTCCTAAACGGAATTTTCACTAACGGGTATTAAAAGAACCCGTGCATGGAAGCTAGTAGAAGACAATAAAAATAAGATTAAATTCTTATTTAGAGAAAAATAGACATCAATGTTTTGATTTACTTCAATTATTGTATAAGGTCTATTTTGAATAAACCAATCATTATTTATAAATAAAATTATTATTTTATAATTTTTTTTGTGATAGTTACCGATTACATAGCCTGTGAATGAATGTTTATATTTTTGCTATGTGTATTCGGTTTATGAGATGTCTGATTTCGGTTTTCATTAACCTTAATATAAGATCTCATATGATGTGACCCTTATAGTTTGTGTGGCTTTTTGATTCAGCGGGATTAAGTTCTAGCCCATGTTGGTAGGCTTTATCAAAGGATCATAAGGTGTTCCAATTGAAACTCATATGTGAAAAGTCACAATATGTTGAATCAATTTATGTTTACAAGAGTTGTGTTTAGCATAACATATGTGTTTCGGGTTTTCAAATTTTGCTATTGGCACGCATTAGTTAAAATCGTTTCAACCTTTCTCTGGTAAAGGTTGCTTTTGTTGTTGTTCTTTTGTTCCTGCGATAGGATGACAACACACTGGGGGAGAGTTCTTATTTAAACTTGCGCTTAATGATATATCTTTCTGGGGAGAAGAGGCTGCAGAATTTGAGGGAACGAATTTGTTAGTTAATCGTTTTCCTGTTTAAGAAAAGCCTGTATATATTGCATATATTTTTCTTTTGCTTAACAAAATTTTGGTACAATTGATATGTTCCATTATTGTGTATGGATGTGTTTGTGATTCAATTGTTTCCGGTTAAGAAAAACTGTGTCAATTTATTTGACGTATTGTTTGGTATCTTCTTTATTGTTGGGTATCAAGTGTTTTTGCTTAACAAAATTCGGTGCAATTGCGGTGTTATAATGTCTATGTTTGTTTCAATTGCTTCCGGTTAAGAAAATAATTGTGCAAGTCAATTTATTTTGGTTTGTATGTATTGTTTATAGATTAATAAATTAGGGATCATTTGTTTAGTCCAAATTAATTCCTGATAAGAGAAACAAAGTTAATTCTGATCTTAGTTAGACTTATCAAATTGGAGGATTCGGTTATTCAAGTCTAATCGAATGCCTTGACAAGAAAAACTAATAAACTAACCTAGTGTTTGTCTTGTCTAAAGAGAAAGGTCTAAGTTATTGTCTGAATAATTAGAGCCCGTTGAGAGAACAAAAGTTAATTCCGATCTTTATTTTGGTCTTATCGAAACAAGCGATTGTATGTGTACAATAGGTTTAGCAAGAGAACTAAGTTTCTTAGTCAATTTGTTAAACTATTAGGGAAAATTCCGATCATAACTTTGTTATGTATCTTGGTATAACTAATCACATTGCCTGACTTATGATTTGGTATGACTGGTTTTTATTAATTAGTGTAACCGATCCTAAGTAATCACCTGAGATGGTATGATCGATATTTGTAATTGGTGTGACCGATCACAAAAGAGCTGTGTAATCGATCCTTGTAATTGATGTAACTGGTCCTGGTAATTGGTGTAACCGATCCTGGCAACTGGTGTGACCGATCACAAGCAATACCATGAGTATATGGTAACCGGTCCTGGTAATTGATGTAACCGATCCTAGTAACTGAAGTAACTGGTCCTGGTAATTTGTGTGTTCGATCACAGGTAATCCATATTAAGGTAGTTATGATCCTAGTGATTGGTAGAACCGATTGAACCCATGATTGTGATTTGATACTTGATCAATCACATAGTTGTCTTGGAATACAGATGAACCAATTCTAAACTTGTTTGGAAGTGTGGTATAATCGATTCCAAGATTGTAAATATGAAAGAGGATTTACAAAAGATGTCAGTAACTCTTATCTTTTATTATTCAAAGATATTCCTTAATTACTCAAGGAGATTCCGGTCCGAAATAAATTAAGAATCTTTTAATTAAGGTTGTTAGTTTATATGCTTTAATTACCAGCAATTAAATGCATATCTCTAGAGAATAAAAATTAGTAATGTGCATTTACTAATTGGAGATTTTCTATTGAGAGATTTCGGAAAATATTGGACAAAGCATTTCCAGGAATTATGAAAACCGATTTGGGCATTTATTGCATATCTTAAGAATATTCGGCTTTGGAAATTCCTTGGTGTCCAAACATCCTTGGTCTATAAATACCCAAGTTTGCATTTCTAGCAAACTATCCTAAGAGCCAGGAAAACTTCACCTTTTTGTTGTTTCTGGTGGAGCAGTTTATCCGGAGAGGAAAGTAACCTAATTAAGCGAAATTTATCACGACCGCTCGTTTAAACACTTCTGTGGGATCAAGAAGCTCTACGAGTACCGTTGGTGGGAAACTAGATAATTGAAGTTTATTAGTTTTCGATTGATTTGATTGACTAACGGTTGTTGAACTTTGATTGCACCTAGTTTGTTTATTCTTGAGAATCTTCTCTTCTGATATAAGATTCACTCAAACTAGATCGAAGTGTCAACGGGATCTTTAGAACTGTTTGTAGATCTAAAGATGTCTTGTGATAATCCATTGTTAACAGACTCCATTCTGTGTGTGATTGATCACAAGAGATTCAAGTGGTGTTGTGCAGGCTTAATTGAAGATTAAAAAAGATTTGAAGACAAAAAAGATTTCTTATTGGTTTCTCATATCTTTGTGTAGCACAAACCTTGATCGTCTGGGATCCAACTAGAATCGGATTTATTTGATTGATTAGTTATGTAAGATCGACATCACTCTATAGTTCCTTGTTGGAATCAATATTGATTGATTGCAAATCTAAACTCTGTTACTTCGGTAGTTGTTGGATAGATTGATCTAACCAGACAAATGAGTTTATTAGTTTAAACTGAAGAACCTTTGCATATGACTTGAGATATATTAATCTGAAAGAATCAAGAGAGTTGTTACCAAACAGATTTGTTGTTCCTTTACTGTTTGGAATACGATCCAATAGAATTGTTCCAGTGCGTGCACTTATTGATTGTCGGAAGCGCAGGGATACTAAAGAAACTAAGTGAACTAGGTTTAGTTGCTTGGTCTCAACTATACAAAGTTGGTTTAGATTTTGTATAATGCTTAATTCTGAGAGTATCCAATTCTGGACTTGGTCCTGGGGTTTTTCTGCATTTGCGGTTTCTTCGTTAATAAAATCTTGTTGTGTCTTTTAATTTTCTATTTCCGCAATTATAATTGTTTATTATAATTAAAAGTAAAATACACAAACGTTAACTCCGTATTACTTGATAGTGATCTTATAGAGTTTGGTTAAGTCCGAACCTATTATCAAGTAATCACACTTTGATTGTTGTATTATCTCGATCTCGTATCCATAGATGATCACACAAAGTGTGAATACCGATTTGTTTTATTGTCTCGACTTTGTCCATAGACAATCACTTTCGGTAAGAGGACTTATAGGTGGATAATTTAAAGATTGTGGTGTATTTGGGTACCTTCGTCTTTTCAATTGGTATCAGAGCAGGCAAACACGAAAATATCTAACAATTTGTGTTTGGTGCGATCCAACCTATAAGAATTGAATCTATGGATGATTCAGTTAACGTGCTGTCAAGATTAGATGACCCACCCTATGTATTTTTATCCTTCCCTTATCTTTTGGTTACAGTAGGTGTTGAGTCTTCTGTGCTAGGATTATTTACGAAGCTTAGAAAAGACGGAACTGATTCCTCCTTATCCAAATTGGAAGCTAATCCACCAGCTCCTTCCCAGGAATCTGAGGAACCTATTCGAATTTGGATCTTGACATGTCGGTGCTTTTTAACCATAGGCATCTTCAAAGTTAGTTGAATTAAATTCAAACAATGTAACTGTTGAGTATCTTCGGGCAAAATAAATTTGGACATTTGATGAATGTCGTCTATATCTTAGTCTCACTGAAAATGCTTCAAGCAAAATCAGCAGAAAATTATCTGAATTTGCTGAATTAGAGAAACAGCTATCTGATTTAACGAATGAGATTAAGATATATGAACAAAAGGAAGATGAGTCCTTGTCCAAAACCCTTAAAATTTTGGATGACAGTAGCAAGGTTCAGGATGAGGTAGACTCATTTCTCAAAGAACTAAATCGATCAAAGACTGAAAATAGTTCTAAAGGAAATCAAAGTATTCATGAATATATGATGAATTACACCTCTAATTCTATATATATTCAAGAATAAAATGATTCTGATTGTTTACCTGCGACATCATCTGTTGAAGAGTTAATGACTGACTCTTTAGAAAAAATATGTATCAAATATGAATCTGAAAGTTACTGTGAACCTTACTGTGACTTATGGTCACTAAAGAAAAGGGATGTGCAAGATACAAATTTTTTGTTAACTAACAAATTCTATTTTGATGATTTTTACATCAAAGATCTATGGTCTAAAATATATCTATCATTGACAAAGATTCGGTTCAAATGGACTATCCGAATCCGGGTCCATATCCAAATTCGAAACTGGTTCAACGATATAAACAAAGAGAATATGTTTATTCTCATCTTCTTCCTTGAACTCTTATGTCGAAACAAGAACAGTCACCTAGGTTTCGATATTTTTTTCTTTCTATCAATTGCATGTTCGATTCCACAGAAGAAAATTGTTTCCTTCTATTCTCAAACTCAAAAGGAACTAAGGGTTGCTCTTGAATCGGTTCAAGCTTCATCAAATCGAAAGCTTTTGCTCTCAACAGGTGATTCTCCAACTACTTTTGTTTTTCTTGATTCAATGGCAAGTAGAGGTAGAAGTAGTAGATTATTTGCTAGAGGTGAAAGCTCAACTCGAAATATGACTAATTCTACCATTAATGTGAATTATGAAAACATGCCTAGTCTCACTTATGATGTTGTATCTCAAAACTATTTTGTGAATGATGAATGTTTCACTAAATTCGGTTCAATCAAAGAACCCATTATGGAAATGTTATTTGTCAAAGTTTCGGATAAGAAATACATGAGTTTTGTGAATAACCGAGAATGGGGTATCATCCATAAAAGCTCCTTCAAGGCTAATCTGGACCTTGTAAAGCTTTTTTATGCTAATATGCATGAGATGAACTATGAAGGATGTAGTTTTCGTACTATAATTGGAACAAAGTCCTTTGAGGTTAACAAACAAGTGATTTCAGAGTTGATTCTCTATCCCTACATGAATACCTTCTTACCATGCTCTGATGAAATATTTAGAGTCGACAACAATACCATCTCATCCGTAATAGGTGGAGTATGGTCAGGTAATTCTCTTCTCATTCACAATGTTGAATTTCATCTCAAGGTGTTTGGAAAACTTGCCTCTGCAAATCTGTGTCCTAGCAATATGCATAAGTCTAAATGGACTAGAGATGTTGCTGAACTTGTATATCATCTTGTCAGAGGAATACAAAAATTTGATTTCTGTGGTCTAATGATTAGACAAATGATTACAATTCTAAGAGGTAGTAGAAGAACTCCGGGTTTTGCTTGTTTAATTACAAGAATATGTAGCTCTTTTGGAATTGTTTGGCCAAACGCCAGGGAAAAGATTCCAAAGACTGGGAGAAGGAATTCTCAACAAAATGAGAGGACAAGTTTTTAATGCTCCTTCTCCTATAAGAGTTGAAGGAGACACAGAAACTCTCAAGAAAAGACTACAGAGAAAGAACAACTTCATTGTTGACCTGATTGATCATGCTACAGAAAATTATCCAGACCTCACTGGTGCACTGTATGCCATCTCTGACAAGTATCAAGACACTGCAACGGAAGAAGATACTGACTTGGACATCTCAGAGTAGTATATATAGTCCTAAATGTGTAATATTATGTATATTATTGTAGGGATTTTGTGTAAACAACTTTTGTTGCTTTATTCTCTTGTTAAAAACTTGTTGTAGTCACTTTGAATGCTATGTGTTTATGGGATGTCTGATTTCGGTTTTCATAACCTTAATATTAGATCTCATATGATGTGAACCCTTATGGTTTGTGTGACTTTTTGATTTAGCGGGATTAAGTTCTACCCCAAGTTGGTAGGCTTTATCAAAGGATCATAAGGTGTTCTGATTGAGACTCATATGTAAAAAGTCACAATGTTTTTGAATCAATTTGTGTTTGCATGAGTTGTGTTTAGCATAAACATATGTGTTTCGGGTTTTAGACTTTTGCTATTGGCACGCATTAGTTAAAACCAATCCAACCTTTCTCTGGTAAAGGTTGCTCTTTGTTGTTGTTCTTTTGTTCTTGCGAGAGAATGACAACATACTGGGGAGAGTTCTAACTTGAACTTGCGCTTAATGATATATCTTTCTGGGGAGAATAGGATGCGGAATTTGAGGTAACGAATTTGTTAGTTAATCGTTTTCCTGTTTAAGAAAAGACTGCTTATATTGCATTTATTTTTATTTTTCTTAACAAAATTTCGGTACAATTGATATGTATTCCATTATGTGTGTCTGTGATTCAATTGTTTCCGGTTAAGAAAAACTATGTCAATTTATTTGGCTTATTGTTTGAGATCTTCTTTATTGTTTGGTATCAAGTGTTTTTGCTTAACGAAATTTCGGTGTAATTGCGGTGCTATAATGTCTATGTTTGTTTAATTTGCTTCCGGTTAAGAGAAATAATTGTGCAAGTCAATTTATTTGGTTTGTATGTATTGTTTATGGCTTAACGAAATACGGGATCATTTTTTAGTCCAATTCGATTCCGGATAAGAGAAACTAAGTTAATTCTGATCTTAGTTAGACTTATCAAATATAAGGATTCGGTTATTCAAGTCTAATCGAATGCCTTGACAAGAAATACTAGTTAACTAACCTAGTACTTGTCTTGTCTAAAGTAAAAGGTCTAAGTTATTTTCTGAATAATTAGAGCCAGATGAGAAAAATAAAGTTAATTCTGATCTTTATTTTGGTCTTATCGAAATAAGCGATTGTATGTGTACAATAGGTTTAGCAAGAGAACTAAGTTTCTTAGTCAATTTGTTAAACTATTAGGGAAAATTGCTTTGGGCAATTGTTTCCTTGATAACATATTAAAACCAAATTACTTGTAGTTTCGATTTTGATATTGGTTATCTAAAATGGTATGTGAAACCTTCGTGCTTAACTCTTATAGGTTGTACAAGTCTCTTAGATTTGTAAGATCCTTTCGGTTTGACCTTTATTTGCTCGAACCTTTGTCATTTTTTGATAAAAATGGGGAGAAATATACGGAGTAAACAAGTGATTTGTAATCACTAAGGAAAGGACAATTGTGATTAAACGTTATATCTAACGAAAGAGTAAAGCATTGACTAAGGGGGAGAACATATCATATTGCTATTGTAGTTATTTGGACTACAAAAGAGAAATAACAAAGATGTTCAGATTGAAAATCTACCTATCTTACCTTTAGGGGGAGTATAAGCTTTGTTATTAAAATGTCAACAACGACATTTATTAATTAAATATATGCAGGTTATTGTGCTGTTGAAACTTGGAATCAAGCGTATGTTTAATGAATTCTTGCAATTTGTTTATCCATATGTATTAAGAGTTTTGTCACTAAAATTGACAAAGGGGGAGATTGTTAGAGCATAGCTCGGTTGAACCCACCAAGCGTTGGTATGTCAAGTTTGGTTGTCATATTTTAGTGAATCAAAACTCATTTAAATAGTCGCTTGATTATGTACTAGAGACAACTTCGTATAGGTTAGACTAGAAAGTCTAGGATTATGAGACATACAAGTATTAATAGAAGACCTGAAGAATGTGAAGAAGTAACAAGCTACAACGACGACATCATCCTTCCTATTGAGGTAAGTAATATTGACTTGAACTGTTTCATTCCTAACGTATCTTTCAAGTCGTGCTATATTGAAAACATAACTGCGAAGCTGTGAATGATTATACTCTAGTAGTGAGACATGATCACATGATCATAGTGTTAAGGAATTAAGATACGAAGTATAACGCTTATCTTTTGAACTTCGTATATATGAAATCGACATAATCGAATGAATGCTATTGTGATTACGTGTATGGGTAAAGGTGAAGATTTCACCTAAGGAAACAATGTTTACATTTGTTTAAAGGAAGTACATTCATGAACTTGTTTTATTAATCGAAAGGGAAATCGTTAGGCTTATTGGTATTGTTATTCATTACATATCTTTGGATTACCAATATGTGTGAGTTAGTAGAACCAATCATAACTTGTTATGTATCTTGGTATAACTAATCACAGTGCCTGACTTATGATTTGGTATGACTGGTTTTTATTAATTAGTGTAAATGAACCCAAGTAATCACCTGAGATGGTATGATCGATATTTGTAATTGGTGTAACCGATCACAAAAGAGTTGTGTAATCGATCCTTATAATTGGTGTAACCGGTCCTGGTAATTGGTGAACCGATCCTGGTAACTGGTGTGACCAATCACAAGCAATACCATGAGTATATGGTAACTGGTCCTGGTAATTGATGTAACCAATCCTGGTAACTAATGTAACCGGTCCTGGTAACTTGTGTGTTCGATCACAAGTAATCCATATTAAGGTAGAACCGATCCTAGTGATTGGTAGAACCGATTGAACCCATGATTTTGATTTGATACTTGATCAATCACATAGTTGTCTTGGAATACAAATGAACCAATTCTAAACTTGTTTGGAAGTGTAGTATAATCGATTCCAAGATTGTAAATATGAAAGAGGATTTACAAAAGATGTCAACATACTTTGAACAAGAACAGTAACTCTTATCTTTTATTGTTGAAAGATATTCCTTAATTACTCAAGAAGATCCCGATCCGAAATAAATTAAGAATCTTTTAATTAAGGTTGTTAGTTTTATATGCTTTAATTACCAGCAATTAAATGCATATCTCTAGAAAATAAAAATTAATAATGTGCATTTACTAATTGGAGATTTTCTATTGAGAGATTTCGAAAAATATTGGACAAAGCATTTCCTGGAATTATGAAAACCGATTTGGGCATTTATTGCATATCTTGAGAATATTCGGTTTTGGAAATTCCTTGGTGTCCAAACATCCTTGGTCTATAAATACCCAGGTTTGCATTTCTAGCAAACTATCCTAAGAGCCAGGCAAACTTCATCTTTTTGTTGTTTCTGGTGGAGCCGTCTATCCGGAAAGGAAAGTACCCTAATTAGGTGAAATATCTTATGACAACTCGTTTAAAGACTTCTGTGGGATAAAGAAGCTCTACGAGTACCATTGGTGGGAAACTAGATAATTGCAGTTTATTAGTTTTCGATTGATTTGATTGACTAACGGTTGTTGAACTTTGATTGCACCAAGTTTGTTTATTCTTGAGAATCTTATCTCCTGATATAAGATTCACTCAAACTAGGTCAAAGTGTCGACGAGATATTTATAACTGTTTGTAGATTTAAAGACATCGTGTGATAATCCATTGTTAACAGAGTTCGTTCTGTGCGTGATTGATCACAAGAGATTCAAGTAGTATTGTGCAGGTTTAATTGAAGATTAAAGAAGATTTCTTATTGGTTTCTCATATCTTTGTGTAGCACAAACCTTGATCGGCTGGGATCCAACTAGAATCAGATTTATTCGATTGATTAGTTGTGTAAGATCGGCATCGCTTTATAGTTCCTTGTTAGATTATGTATTGATTGATTGCAAATCTAAACTCTGCTACTTCGGTAGTTGTTGGATAGATTGATTTAACCATACAAAGGAGTTTATTAGTTTAAACGGAAGAGCCTTTGCATATGACTTGATATATCTTTATCTGAAAGAATCAAGAGAGTTGTTACCAAACAGATTTGTTGTTCCTTTATTGTTTGGAATACGATCCAAAGGAATTATTCCAGTGCGTGCACTTATTGAATGTCGGAAGCGCAGGGATACTGAAGAAACTAAGTGAATTAGGTTTAGTTGCTTGGTCTCAACTATATGAAGTTGGTTGCTTAATTCTGAGAGTATTCAATTCTGGACTTGGACCCGGGGTTTTTCTGCATTTGCGGTTTCCTCGTTAACAAAATCTTGTTGTATCTTTTAGTTTTCTATTTTCGCAATTATAATTGTTCATTATAATTAAAAATAAAATACACAAACGTTAACTCCGTATTACTTGATAGTGATCCTATAGAGTTTGGTTAAGTCCGAACCTATTATCAAGTAATCACACTTTGATTGTTGTATTGTGTCGATCTTGTATCCATAGACGATCACACAAAGTGTGAATACCGATTTGTCGTATTGTCTCGACTTTGTCCATAGACAATCACTTTCGGTAAGAGGACTTATAGGTGGATAATTTAAAGATTGTGGTGTATTTGGGTACCCTCGTCTTTTTAACCTCATCGGCCGATCATCCAAATTCCAAAAATATCATTATTACCTCGATTGGTAAAATGATATATCACAATTCATCAAGACTTAGCGTTTGAGCGTGTTATAGCAGACACCTTATGCTCAATCCATGAGTCCCAGAGTATACCACATTCGTTCTTTATGCTCGACTTATCAAGGCTAAGACTCATCGTCTAGTCAAGTCAACAACTGGCTAATTAAATACACGTATGCCTTGCAGACTCCACATTCATGAGACATCAATCACGTCACATGGAGGGATATTCACTAGGGTTTTGGTATGGCGGCCTTTGGCACGTGTGTACACCCATGATGGGAAATGTGAGTAAGTCGTGCAAGCAGTTGAGGGAGTTAGCAAAGTAGTGGATGGACAATCAACCAAGTCTCTGCACGACATGGAACTGGTTTAACCACGATTTCCCACTTTCCCACTCTTTCACTCCAGCAACCGTCATGCTTACTAGGATCAATGTGTATATTATTCTTACAATATAAATAAGTCTCTGAATCCATGATTGAACAACCAAGAATCATCGTCTAAGGAAGAATCATTGTCCAAGAATTCTCATCCGAACAAGAACTCTCAACAGGGCAGAATTCAATCAATCAATCAAAACTTACTCGAACTCAATAGTTCACTTGCATAAATATCCATACACATCCACAATCCTCGATCATCATTGATCTCACACACTTCTCAGCTTCCCTCCTACAGATCGACCCTCATCCCTCTTTGTGACCGAATTGACTCTAGAACAACCATTATCTTGGTTTACGCCGGAGTCTTACAGTTTGATCTCTCGAACTTAAAGCACTCCCGTGCAGTGCATCTATTTGAAAAAGGTTTAGGCAATCTGCTCGGTCGAGGAGTCCCCGCCCGCAAGGTCGTTTCTTCACTCATAAAAAACCAGCAAATCGTTTTCACCCATCAACAGATTGGCGACCACAGTGGGAGATAATCTCTAGGTTGCAATCCAAATTTTCTCATGATGGTCGATTATGGGGAGGTCTCAGAAACATTCAATCTCAATTTATTATCTCCCAATACCGGCGAATTTCTTCTAATTACTACTAAACTCGGCTGGCATGGTCAAGCTCCCTTAGAAGCTATGAATGATCAAAGCTCAACCACTATTGCTGATCTGATGAAAATCCTAAATGATGTAGTAACAAATCAAGAGGAAATTTTCAAGATACAGAACGAGGTGTTCGTCCTTTTAAATGTTCTTATAGATCAGTTATCGAGGGAACCAACATATGATCGCTCTAAAAAGAATGCTGCTGATAATACTTATACTCATGCTAAGCATAGAAGGCTCCACCAATCTAGCTTGGGCGCTCGTGAAAGCTCAGAACAATTCCCACAAACTCATAAAGAAGACCTGTCCGTTTTAGCACGCTTCAATCAGGACTCTTACGATGAAAGGATAATGCCATTTTATAAATCCCTCTTGGAGGATTTACATTCTCGGATCGTAGCCGAAGCAAATGACCGATCGACTGCTGCTCTTCAGCCAATCCGAGCCATTCCAGAATAAATAAGTTTGCAAGGGTATAAGGAAAAACGGGTGTTCTTCCAATCCGAAACTCAACCTCCATCCTTCCAAGAACATTATAGCTGAAGGAAGTAAAAGGAAAGCCGAGGCACAACAGCATAGGCATGCTTCTCTAGTATCCCAAGCTCCTCCACAAAGGAAGGATAATCAAACTCGAAACGCACAAATGTCGACTCAGCGTCAACAAAATGACCAGACAGACCCATACTTCCCTCTTCCCATTGAAAAAGTGATCGACTTGCTAGAAGTATGGATCCAAGATGGTGTAATCAAATTGCCATCCATTAGGAAAAATCCGACTGAAGAAGAAATGAAGAATCCTCGTTATTGTCGCTTTCATAGGTTTGTCAATCATCCAACAAGCGACAGCAAGGTTTTGAAGCGCATCTTCAAGGAAAAGGTCGAATCAAGATAACTTAACCTGGGAATTAAAGGGGTGCACAAGGATCCTCTCCCAGTTAGGACTTTCACTCTCTCTGAACAATCTGTCAAAGAAGCAGTTCAATCCTTGGTCAAACATATATGTGAATTGCTCTATCTGTCAAAGGCACAAAGGAAAGACATGTTCACAACACTGAATCACATCGTGTCAGGGAGACTCTGTCCATTTCCGGAAATACTTCCTGAGCCTTCAACCACAGACAAGGAGATGCACGACTGTGGACTGCTTACCATAGTCGATCTAAAAGGAAACGAAATTGGTTTAGGCCGGAGTCCTACAGATTGATCTCTTGAACTCAAAGCACTCCCGTGCAGTGCATCTGTTTGAAAAAGATTTAGGCAATTTGCTTGGTCGAGTAGTCTCCGCCCGCAAGGTCATCTCTTCATTTTCCTAAAAACCAGCAAAGCGTTTTCACCCATCAACAGAGGCCATATCTTGAGGTTTGGGATGAAAGAATTTGCACTTGCTACGAGACTTAATTTCAAGTTGACATGGGAAACAGAGGAAGATGTAGATAACCCACTCCCAAAATGATATGCCATGTTTGGGAGACTTTGATGGGTTATACTTAGGAGATGCAAGTTATGTTAGAGAAAATTATATCAATAATAGGTGTTGCAATAGAACAATGATATAGGTGCGTATTTAGAATTATGAATTCTTTTCAGTTTCGAACATAAATAATGGTGGATACTGTAAACCCTAGTTACAGACTCTTTTATTGTGTTCAACGACTTTAGTTTATTTTTCTCATTATTCTTTTAAAAACTCCAAAAATATTTTCCTTGATTAGTTTATTAAGAGTATTGATTATTGGTATTTCCACCGTTCCCTTTGGGTTCGAATCGTTCTTGTTGTTGTCTACATTATAGACACCGTGCGATTGTAGTTATAATACATAGGTTTCCAAATCCTATTAGCTCCTTATATAGATAACTCCTCCTAAACAAGAACAAGCAATTGGGGTATATGCATAATAATTGGGAGATATTTTATTGTAGCTGCCGGCAAGACGGCAGTCAAAATCGGCATGATTTTTCCATGCCCGCAGCTATAGTAAAATATCCCCCAATTATTTTGCATATACCCCAATTGCTCGTTCCTAAACAAGCCATAAACTTTAAAAAATATCAAAAACTTATTTCTCAAGGTATCTACTACTTTAGGCAACTTTCCTAACATATTAAAACTCTTAAAATAAACTTCTAAACTATTCTAAAATCACCCTAATTAATAAATACGAAATTTAATAATTTTTTACTAAAATTATCATTAATAAAATACATATAATAATAAGTGAAAAAGCGGGGGTATAACAACCACACCCAATAATTCGTTCGGCAATCTGTATGGACTGAACTCCAATATAATTCCGAGAGCAGCAACTTAAAAGTGAGGCTCATTATAGCCACGGTTTGCAAAGATTGCATTCCTTATTATATAAATGTTTTAGTTCATGAACAAATCGATTTTATAAAGTAACCTCCTTAAGTATGCAAAACGGGTACGCATACTTAAGTACCCGGATTAAGTTTGTTTTTTACTTCAAAACTCCAGCAGA
>JAJJMB010006035.1:0-72107 GCA_023531105.1 Papaver atlanticum | reverse complement strand
ACATCATGAAGTTTCTCATTCCTTATACGGAAACGACATCTCCTTTCAAGGTGACCTTTATTTCCGCAATAGTGGAAAACATAAGGGATGTTCTTACCTTGATCCGTGTGTGATGACTTTGGAGGTTGATATACTTTGCTCTTTTGAACTTTAACTGCCAGTGTAGGTATTTCACTTTCATCAGTGGAAATCTTTTGTTGAGAAGAATCACTAGACTTGACAAATTTTACCTCTTTGCCAGTACGTGGAGCATCTATTCCCTTATAGCCTAATCCTCGTCTATCACGATGATTTTTACTTGCTCCTAGCATTGTGGTTAATTTTTTTGAACTAGAATTGAACTTTTTCAAGTCCACTTCCAACATCTTGATTTTATCAAGAGCATCAGTTAAATCAGCCTCAAGTTGCTTTTCTCGAGAAAGAAAAACACTTTCTCTGTCTTTGAAACAGCTCTGTTGAGAGTTAATCATTACTTTAGATTCAGCAAGTTCTTCTTTCAACTTAAAGAGATTTCGACGAAGATTTTCACATTCAGACTTCTTTGAACTTACATCTTCTTCACGATATTTAAGTATAGATTGTAGAAGATTATAACCATAATCGTATCCCTTAAAGAGTTTTCTTATTTTCCTGTTTTCTAAACAGAGAGGAGTCAGAAACTCAGTCAAGCAAGATGTTGACCCTTTCTTCTTCATGAGTTGGTCAAAAAGATTGATATATTGTGAGACTTCCTCATCAGAATCACTTCCATCTGAAAGATCGTCCAACTGCTCATCTAGGCGTGCTTCCCAGTTATACACTGTTTCAGACAATTGAGAAGGTGTGAGAGACTTCTCAGGAAAAACAAGGCTTTGAACCAAATCAGAATGTTTCTGAACTGGTGATGCGTTATCTGAGATATTATCATCCATAGCCAGATAGCTACAAACACAGACTTATGAGGTCTTAAACGTGTTTGCCTGCTCTGATACCAATTGAAAAAGCGGGGGTCTAACAACCACACCCAATATTTCGCTTAGCAATCTGTATGGACTAACTCCAATATACTTTCAAGCGAATCAACTAGACAGTCAAACTTAACCTTAAGAAAAGTATATCCAAGTGTTATATCTCTGTTTCTCAATGTAATCAGCAAATCAAACAGATAGAAATCCGCTAGCCTGATTATTATGAGAAACAACTTTAACGGTACCAAAGACCAATGTTCAAGTGTCAATCAATTTTATAGCAACAACCAAAGGTTGGATTATTTAATTGATTGAACTATGCACAACCTGTGATATTTCAATTATATAAAAATATAATGCAAAAAAGAAATAACAAAAACCACAGGGCAGTTTCCATCCAACCATAGGTTAACAACACCAGCCATCGACTGTAGTAAATCATCAGCTACAACCGCCGCAGCACCACTAAGTGCATCTAACAAATGTTGGGCACGAAGCCCGTCTCTTCCACAAGCAGTACCTTTTGGGAAACTCTTTAAAGATGATAAAACAGCCTTAAAATCAACAGTTAATGTCGCTGCTGAAATAGCGTCAGAAGGAATGAGTGGAGATGGTGCTTGAGGGTGCTTCTGCTATAACTCGTAAAGAGTGTCAGGCGTAGGAGGTGCGACACCATTGGAGGACAGGACTCGAATAGTAGCCGTATAATGGCCGTAACTCAACTTCTTCTTACAGGCCTGTATATTGGCATCACACTTCTTGTTCTTGCTGTGTATGTGTTTGCATTGAGAATTGGGTCTATATAAGTCAAGAAAGCGATGAACCGTGGTAAAACATCCATTCGGTGCCTTCCATGTTTCCAGAGCTTCATTAATTGCATACATCTGCAACCTTTTCCTAGTGCCAGACCTTTCTTCTGTGGAATTCCTGGGTTGGTATAGATTCAAGGTACAAGTTGGCAATAGCAAGAGGTGTAGCCATGCATTTAGGTCCGAGGGTTTATCCAACACATTGTCTAGCATCGCTTTTAAGGTTCGAGAAAACTGTAACCTACATGGTGGAGGGATACCAACCGTAGTTCTTATCCGCCATTGGTAAATTAGGTTGAGCATCTCAATTGTAAGAGTTGTAGCGATGTTCTCAGTCTGTTGTACATTAGGTTGAGTAGCAGTCACCAAATCCACTGACGCCTGGGGCTTAACAATATCAGAAATCAAAAAGTCTGCTCCATTCCCATTTGAAGGACCTGCAGTGATAACATCAGGGTGGCTAGGATCGCAACATGGTTTCTTCCATGCATGGGTGCGTAAACACCTAATGCACAACCACCATTGCAATTCCTGCAAAGCCTGCTCCCAAGCCTCAAAGCAATCAACACGATGTTGTATCATGTCCCTACATATAGCTTTGGCCTCTTCAGTGGGGAAATGTCTATCCAACAGCTGCTTATAGATTTCACTTTTAGCAAACCCTCTGCCTCCAACCCCACCATGGCAGCCATCGTAGTTCCTAAAAGGACAGTGGATTTTGCCGCCTTGTGATGCTGGTATAGACCAAGACTTAGGAGATGATCTCGACGGTGATGCATGATCAGGTCACGGTGTTGCCGAGGAAGAAGATCGAGTATGCCGCATTGAGGATCAAACCTTGGAAAACTGCCTTCAACTGCTAAAAACTTCGAGAAGGATGAATTAGAGCTTAGAGTATGGGAATTTAAGTTTTCATTGGAGTTGAACCCTTGAATTACCATACAACAAAACAATAATTAGGCCTTCACAGTGGATGAGAATCAAACACAGTTACACAAACAAGGCTCAAAATACTGACAGAATCACACACCAATTCCGAATTGAAGCAACACTGAAGAAATACAACTCAATTGTAAATCACAACCCTTGTAACAATCACCACTAAATTGATCAAGAATGGGGAAAAAAACAACCCCCAATTCAGTTGCTACAAACACTCTCTGAAGGGAAACACCAGAGCAGTAAAACAATTACCAAAACCCTAGTCTTCAAAAGTAATTCAAGGAAAATCCTTAAAGCAGCGTCGTCAATTAAACGAAAGAAAAACTTGGATTAAGAAAAGACGAAAATTTACAGAGGAATTAAGCTAAGGGAAGAAAAACCAATTCACAAAACCTAGAAACAAAATACTACAACACTAATTCTGAGTCAATCAGTCACGAATTCAAAAACCCCTCTACTAATTGAGAAAAACAAGATTTCAAACCCTAATTGAATAAATAGAACCCTAACTCCAATCGACAAAATCCCTTCTACAAACAACGAAAACGGGAATTCAAATACCTACTTGAAACACCAAAAACGCTGAAGAATCGAAGAAAAACTTTATTAAAAACTTTTATTATTATTATATATATTTTTTATTAAAAACTTTTTTTTTCTTATATTATTATTATTATTATTATATTAAGGGATTTAATAATAAAGTTATACATTTTACAAGAAACTAGTTGGGAGCCTAGCAACAAGTTATTATTATTATTTTTCTTATTGTCATTATTATTATAAAAAACCACCAAAGGCTAAAAATAAAAAAAATTATTTACACAGATCTGGCTGGGAGTCTAGCAACAATTTGCGCTCCCACGCCTTTTTGAATAATATTGCCTTGCCTGGAAAAAAGAGAACTGCCTAAAGTAGAGTTAACATCGTGACTAGACATACAATTCTTCAATCTCTTAAAAAGAACAACTACGTAATCACCCAACTCCCCTAATGTTGAGAAAACTAGAACCCCAAAACCATACCCACTGGACGAGCATATATCAGCATATTTGTTCCTCTTACGAGTAATAGCCGCCGAAATAGCGTGGACGGGTGTGAAACTGCGGTTTCCTCCCTTAGAAAGGGGTGAAACACCGGTGACATCAAAACATATGTCCTTGCCATTCTCCCAATTATAAACAAGAATATCACCTGGTTTGAGAGTAGAGTTTGTATCAGATGAAAAACCCAATGCTGCCTCCTTTCTAGCAGCAACCCCTGCTTTGTAGCATAAATCTGCAAATAAATCTCTTACCATATCGTGTCGAAATTTCTGACCAACCTCACTTGCGCAGTGGATTGCATGATCTCCAAACCGGTCCATGATTCTATGACAACATGAACAAGAACTATCTCCCTCAAAAATAAGTATTCCTAATATGTATTGTAATACTGACCTGAATTGACGTGGCCCAACAACTTGATTAAGTCCAGGAATAAGAATAGCTTTAAGATAGTCCTGAGCATGCGCTTGCATGTTGTACTGCCATAGAATAGAGTCACTTTCTGACAAGTTGAAAGTGTTGGATATGGTCCTAATCTTGTCACTATTTATTATCATTATTAATATTATTATTATTTTCTTATTGTCATTATTTATTATTATTATTTTTTTGGAAAAACCTTATTTATTAATCAGACGAGGAAAAATTACAAGATTTAGATGGGAGCCTGACAACAAGCTGGGCCCCAATCCCTTTTTGAATGACAACTCCAATCCAATGGAAAAGAAAATCCCCCACTATGACATTCATGACTAGCCATATAATTGCGCAGTCTTTTCATAAACTCTATAGTATCACTCCCCAGCTCATCTAAGGTGGTAAACGCAAGCACCCCAAAATCAAAGCCCCAAGCTGTACACTTCTCTAAATATTTGGTTCTTTTTCGATCAACAACTTGACCAATTGCCTGGCCAGGAACAAAAGCACGCACTCCAACGCATGTGAAAGGAGAAACACCCGTGGTATCCATACACACATCACGCCCATTATCCCAGTTGTATACAAAGATATCTGCAGGTCTCAGACCCAGTCCGGTGTCTGAGAGAAACCCCAAATCCACTTCCTAAAATTAATAATAATATGGTTTCAGTCAAATTCTCTTTGTTGTGGTTAAAAACTGAACAAAACTCTCTTCTTAGAGCTTCTGGCCCCACTAGAAAATATTTAGACCAATAAAATCTTTTGAGAAAATTTAGACCAACAGAGAATAAGAGCTTCTGGCCCCACCATAAAATAATTTCTTAAGTAAAAATAATAATACTTACCGGCCGGCCCCACCCGAAAATAATTCCTTAAGTAAAAAAAAAATCACGTGTAAAAGAAAAAAAAATATTGAGTACAAAAAAATACTTCATGGGTAAAAATAAATTTGTTATCTTTCTACCCGGTTATTAATTTATTCCCTTGGAAAAATAAAATATATCTTAAGTTAAAAAAAAATACTTCACGGGACACGGGTAAAAGAAAAAATATCTTGAGTAAAAGAAAAATACTTCACGGGTAAAAAAAAAAACTTGAGTGAAAAAAATACTGCACGGGTAAAAAGAATCTATCTTTATTTTCGGGTAGAAAAATATTTTAAAAAGGCTGCCTATTTTTATTCACCAATACGTATACTTTTCTCTACAAAAAATTTAGGACCCTGCAACGCACGGGCACAACAACTATATATATCTCAAATTTTATTTTTGTAACAAAAAATTACACCCGCGATAAAACATACATATTTTCTTCAAATATCTGGGGGCATCACACCTAGTACATATAATAATAAGAAAATAATAGATTTAGTTTCCATAAATCTCCCTTCATCATCTTCTCTCTCAATAATTTAATTTTAAAAAAAAACCTTTATGGTTTAATGTTATACTACTCATTAGTTAGCTTAACTTAATGATTCAACTAATCATTACACTAACTTAATTAGGAAGGATAATTTTAGTATTAACATAAATATTTGGATAAGGGTTGGCTTCAGTTTACTTCAAAATGTCCTACTAAAACTGAAACCATGGTCCCCAAAAAATCGTGGTCCCTAAAAAATCATTCCTACATTGAATGCGATAGATGGGTTGTGACCCAACCAGTCCCGGTTCCTTGCCAAGAGTTTGACATCAATGCAAATATGAAGAATCCTGTTTTGAGGCATACAAAATGCTTACGCTAACTAGTCTAGGTTGATAAGGGGTGTATAAAGCTAGTTAAATTACTTAGATAACCTTGGTTAATTTATTATTTACTTTAAAAAAAAAATTACTTTTTAATTATATATATATATATATAGTTTTTTTCTTAACTTTTTTCTTCTTCTATATCTTCCTTACTCCAAGAAACGCTAACCTGACTACAATTTTCATTGTCTTCGACTAAATGTAGAGGCTCTAATCGTTTATCTAATTTGCAAATTAGTGAAGAAGAAGAAGAAGTTGAAACAGAAATCAAATTGAGTGAAGTTGGAGAGCAAGAATCAGAACCTCACTGCAAGGAAATGTACAATAAAAAGTACCCACAAACCTATTCTTATTTTCTTGTGTTTGATTGATAGATTAGGTTTAAATCGAAACAACTAGGGTTTTATGGCAGTTACAGAGTGAAGTTCGGCTTACAGTTGAAACGAATTATCAGCCGAACTACTAATTATTCTTCATTCTGAAAGTGCTGATGAACAACTCGGCTGATAATTAAACACGAAAATATTAGCCGAACTTCACTTTATGAAAAACAATGCTAAGTTCGGTTGTCCTATTCTTACTCGAGTTTACTCGAGTCAGTCGAACCTAAGTTGAGTGCTATTGGTTGGTTTAATCTAACCGTCAACTATTAATTAAATCTTTTTTAATTATTTATATTAATCCAAATGAAATTTAAAAATGAAAAATAATGTATATCTGTCCTAAAATATCCACATTGAATTAAAAACAAGAAGTATACCTAACTAATTAGGATCAGGCAATTTGATGGACCCTTTTGATGCGCTTAAATCTCCAGCATGATTCATTCTGAAGTCAAATTAAGCTAGAGACTTTACACTATAGTGATTCAACATCAAGACCATAAAAAAAATTATTTATTCACCATCAAGATCAACATCATCATAGTTACACAGGAAGCACATAAGATCATCATTTTACCATCGAAAGCTCCCTTACTAATTAAGCCTTCATCTTTGTTATCCATTGGAGAAGAAAAATGTAAACTAAGCCTTCATTTATAACCGATAACATTTATTATTGTATTACTAGTAGCTACATACTGAATTCTTAAATAAATAAAAAGTGCAATCTAAGTATGTTGGTGGTATTTATGAGCTTTTCTCGGTTGAAATTTCCAATCACATCCTAATCATCCATGATATATTTTCTGTTTTGAAGATCCTCTATTTTATCATAGATATATATTATTTGCCTTTTTTGAGTTTCATTTGAATTAAAATAACGAAAAAAAACAACTATAATAAATAATTGATGGTTAAAGGAGTGTGCACAAAATTGGACTCACCTAAGTTCGGCAATTAAAAAGTGAAATTCGGCTAATAATTTATCAGTCGAACCAAACAGGGAGGTAGTCAGTTGAGATTTGAAATGACTTCCGGAGGGTTTCCAAATCTACTATTAGTCCATTGAGATTTTTGGAGAGTCTCCTTATGTCTTTTGTTATTGGTTAGAGACTTTTTTTAAGTCATTTAAATTCTCTGAAACTCCATGTTATTGGATTAGGATTTCATAAGAGTCACCCCAACACCCCTGATATTCGAAGGAGAATTGAAAGTCATTAATTTGTTGTTTTCAGAGATTTGGAGAGACTTTTTATAGGAAAATGGGCATGGTAGAAATCTCTCCCCAAGAGGTGATATTTTGGGAAACTTGGAAATTTTGGGAATATTTGTGTTTGTGAGTAAACCAAATTTTTTGATGACCAAGGAACGGACCATTTGCGCAGTAAACCAGTGGCGAGATAGCATAGCAAATAAAATGTGGGATGAATGGAATATAGGGAATGGAAACTTAGACATAGAACAACAGTGAGATTTATTTTGACGATAAACACATACTTTATTAACATTATAACGTACATAATAAAGTAATTGGTAGAAGTTTAAAATTTTTGATTAGATATTTTACATTTTTTTTTGCTCTACAAATCATAGAGACTCTTTACAAAACTCATTTTTTTGTCTCTACAAGTTACAAAGACTCTCTGATGTACTCTCAAAAATTTAGTAGAAGTTTTTAGATATTCATAGAATTTCCGGAAGTCACTCAAATAAAAAATCAATGAAAATCTATAAAAATCTTATTTAACTACCTCCAAACATTAAATATGCGTAACGACTCTATTTTGTCTTATTAAATATGCCTCCAAACATTCGTATGCCTCAAAACATGATTCAATATGGAGGGCCATTGATACTCATCTTCTCCACATAACATAATCATCTCACC
Organism: Papaver atlanticum; assembly: GCA_023531105.1. Lineage (NCBI taxonomy): Eukaryota > Viridiplantae > Streptophyta > Magnoliopsida > Ranunculales > Papaveraceae > Papaver > Papaver atlanticum. The sequence continues at coordinate 63,921 of JAJJMB010006035.1, read as the reverse complement.
AACACTACCGTGTGCGTGTGGTCTATATTTATTCTAACGTTTTCAAAATCAGTTCTCCCCGTTTCTCAACACTTTTTGTCTCATAATTTCTAAATTTCTTCAACTTCTCCATAATCTCACTGATTTGAGCTTCGAAGAGAAATGGTTTACTGTTGCTGTTCAAACAAATTGCCATCTACTACCTCTACTGCAATTATCTATTTCCAGGTACTTCAAACACTACCTTCCTAGCTTTCATAGTCAGTGGTATAGCACATATCTCCCTTGGATTTCAGAAACCATGATTTTTTATTAGATAATTCTAGTGGCTTTTCTAATTTTCTTCTTAAACTAGAAACCATGATTATTGATGAAAGAGTAGGAGCAATTGGGTTAGTTCCTTATGTTTTTGTTGTTTTTTAATCGGTGAAATAGGACGCAGACGAGTTTCGACTACATATTGTGGGTTTTTTTTTTTTACATTACTGTAGAGGAATCTGCTCATTTTATATGTTATTATAGTTTAATATGTTTCTTCATTACTATCTTAATATGATATAATTTGCAAGTAAAGGAAATTCCTTAGATTATTAGTTACTCATTATTCATCTATCTCGATGTTGTCTTGAAGAGAAAACGTACGTACAGAATTTAGGCTTCTTGTTACTACTTTTTACTAACTGAAATTTTGTACCAAAAGTGGAGTTTGAACACCAAATCTTAGTAAGGTTGTTTTTGAATAACAGGGATATTCATCATTATCTATCGGTAGAAGCCACTCTAACAAAGCTCTACATTATTTGTTGCTGTCATCTTCACATTCTCCACACTTCCTTCCACTCAGTGACGAACTCCAAACTTTATCTTCTGGGTGCAAATTTGCTTCTTTATCTTTGAGATCAAATAAAAGGTTTATATATGCAGAAACGGGAAGACAAGGTTGGGATGTTGGGCGATTTTTGAAGACGGTATATTTCTTTAATGCACCCCCATCTCCTGCTAAGGTTGGTTAACATATCTCGTCCTATTCTGTTAATTGATTGCAACAATCTATATTTTCCCCATTTTTTTCTAATGGGATCCTTCAATATATAAAGTTATTCGAATTTCTGGTTGGGAAACTGTCAAATTCAACATCTAACGAGCCGGTAAAAGAAATGGCAACATCTGATATAATCCTAGTAGCTGGAGCTACAGGTGGTGTTGGGCGTAGGGTAGTTGATGTCTTGCGCAAGAAAGGCCTCCCAGTCCGAATCCTGGTACTCTGCTCTTCTCTTTTAAGGATTGTTGTTTATGTAGAAGATTACCTGTGGAACTAACATTTGAGTCTCTATGCGAGACTCTTGTTATATGCTTTTTCAGTACTTTTTCTGTATCAAAGAGTTTTTCTTTTCTTCCCTAATTCCGAATTCTGTCAGGTTAGGAATGAAGAGAAAGCAAGAAAAATGCTTGGTCCAGATATTGACTTGGTGAGCTACTTAACAGTGCTTCATCTGGTCTGGATAGGGTTACAAATAGATTATTTTAGATTTGTCCATGCATTTCCATTGTTGTGGAGAAAATAATAAGTTCATTCTTGTGTTATCATAGGTGGTCGGAGATATCACAAAGGAGAGTACTCTAGTTCCCGAGTATTTCAAGGGAGTGAAGAAAGTCATTAATGCAGTTTCTGTCATTGTGGGTCCAAAAGAAGGGGACACTCCAGACAGGCAAAAGTACAGCCAAGTATGTGAAACTCATTAGATGATCGAAATTATGAATGAATCTTGGTCTTAGCAAATTTAGAATCTCTGCGAGCAAATTTCAGATCTTCGCTAATAATTTCTTAGCTGCTTGTAAGTTTTTTCTTTCTTCACCCTAACATTTTTATTTTCTGTGTGCGTCAGGGAATCAAGTTCTTCGAGCCGGAGGTGATGAACTAAAATACTAGATTATGTCTCAGGAGTTTGTTTTGCTCTTCAATAGAAATTTAATATTTTTTTATGTTCGTCAAGTAAACGCCCCCTGACCAACTACGTTGCTTATTTTCTCGTGCAGATAAAAGGTGATTCACCTGAAATGGTAGAGTATAATGGAATGAAAAATTTAATTAATGCTTTTCAAAAGGGTGTGGGGCATCGAAATGGAAAATTGATATTTGGTTTCCAAGGTTTGTTCAAATTCAGCTAGTTGTGATTTACTGATAAAACTTGGACTGTTTGCCATATATAGTATACATCTGAAGTCCAACTAAAAATATTTTGTTCCTGCACATCTTTCTACGTGTTTCGAATCTGCAGATAGCATATCCAAAGAACTCGCTTGGGGTGAGCTAGATGATGTTGTGATGGGAGGTGTCAGTGAAAGTAAATTTCTAATCGATCACTGTGGAAATGAAAATGGTGGCCCAACTGGGCTCTTCAAAGGTCTACACCTGAATTGTCCTCCAAATTTATTGAATCCTTTTTTTGTACGCAAAAGAATGTTTGTTTACATCTGTTAGTTTATGTGGCTACCTTTAATTGATTTCCAAAGGTTACTAATACTCCTTCTTTTCTGATTCAGGTGTTGTCTCCACTAAAAACAATGGTGGTTTCACTAGCATTAGGACAAGGGTCAGCATGTTTATCATCTTCTTGTTACTGTTCTCTGACTAGAGATATGCTTGATAGATGTCTTGCTAAACTTTTATTTTCCCAACTACCATGATTGTCGCATGTATTAGTTCATAATTTGTTCTGATCCCTAAAATATGTTTCGGGCCTTTTGGCTTGATTCCCCTTGATCACTGGATTAACTCTAACGGTGTACTTGCAGAATTTTTCCATACCCGAGGATCTTTCAGCATATGATGGTCTTGAATTGCGAATCAAAGGCGATGGCCGCCGTTATAAACTTATTGTTCGCATTAGCCCTGAATGGGATACCGTAGGATATACTGCAATCTTTGACACAGTATTAGATCAATGGCAATCGGTGAGTGTTCATCCCCTTTTTATTTTTATTTTCTTGTTTTGCTGAATAGGCTAATTTCACAATGGCTACATGGACACTATTTGTTTTTAAAGAATACTTCTGATTTCATTTATTGGACTTATTCCTTTATCTTCAGATACAACTTCCATTCTCTTCTTTACGACCTATATTTCGAGCAAAGACTGTATTTGAAGCACCACCCTTCGATCCAAGCACAATCGTATCATTGCAGGCAGGCTTCTATGTTCTACTTGCACTTTCGCTGCTTGTTTGTTTGGGTTGTCCCTAAGGCTTTTATTGATAATATGCCGTCAAACCTGTAACAGCTAATGTATAGCAAGTTTGAGTATGATGGCATACTGAATCCAACTTTTGAGGAAGGCCCATTTGAGCTTCCTATCTCAACCATAAAATCATACTTAAAAGATCCAATCACTCCCAGGTGCCATATCCTGACTCAAAAACTCGATAGTGGATTTGTGAATTGTCTATCTATAAGTGCATGTTATTTTATATTTTGCATGTTCTGATTTGCTCATTTGAATTGTAGGTTTGTACATGTTGGCTCTGCTGGTGTTACCCGACCTGACAGGCCTGGTCTTGATTTAACTAAACAACCTCCTGCTGTTCGCCTAAATAAGGAACTTGACTATATCCTCACCTTTAAGCTGAAGGTATCCTAATTTCAGTTGTAATGTTTTCTTTCTCATTACAGAGTATAATAATTACCATCATACCAGGGAAGAATATATCCGTGGTTAGAACAAGATTTTTCCAGCTGAACAATATAAATCTTTCCAGCTGAACAATAAAAGTGGTGAAGTTAAGCTAGTTAGTTACTTAATGATCTTTAATTTTCATATCCTGTTGGTATAATAGGGCGAGGATTTGATCAGGGAAAGTGGAATTCCCTACACAATAGTAAGACCTTGTGCATTAACTGAGGAACCTGCTGGAGCTGATCTCATTTTCGAGCAAGGAGACAATATTACGGTAATTACAATTTCTACACTTTTTTCAACGTCCTTCTGCGAGTACATCTTTAGTTGCTGTTCTGTATGCATCGATAGGCAATGCCAAGGATAAACTTAGTACAATCCAGGGTACTTGTTTGTATATTAAGTTTAATGTTTAACCTCTCATTGAAATTTATAAGAATTATGTGACGATTACAGGGGAAAATTTCTAGGGAGGAGGTTGCTCGCATATGTGTTGCAGCTTTAGAAAGCCCATATGCATGTGACAAGACATTTGAGGTCTCTCTCTCTCTCCACTTGGTTCTGTTTTATCATATGTGCACGCACCCAAAAAAACTTTTTCCAAGTCATCTAGGTTAAACTATGTCCAAGTCACTAAGTTGAATGCAGAATAGTGTGGCACATATCCTGCATATAATTTCGATGGGAGTATACATAAAATTATTGTCATAAATTCCATAACTGTAATTGTTTGCAGGTGAAGAGTGTTATTCCCTTTAGTGAGCCATTTACGGTGGATCCTGAAAATCCTCCACCTGAGAAAGACTATGATGTTTACTTCAAAACATTGAAGGAAGGTATCACTGGGAAACAAGTCGCTGACCAAAGCCCTGTATCGGTTTAATGCTTATACTTTATATTGTACTAGAAATAACCCGTGCCGTAACGGCACCCGTTGTAACATTTATGTTCCATCATGATGAGCCCTGAACCTAACTAAATTACCTATAATATGGTGTTAATGTTCGATAAAAAGATTTAAAAAATAACGGTTTATCTAATTTAATTATTGCTTCTAGTGAAAATATAGTTGGCCTCTGATATATCCTCAAAATCTGGTTAGGCTGAATCTCACACATTTCGTATTAGTATTTTATGATATATTTTTTAGGATTAATTAGGATGGTCTGTACATGTTTATACAATTACCTATCCTTCCGCTTTCCCTATTAAAAATGTGAAAATTTAGAAGAAGAAAAAAAGGTCTGCACAAAAGGTATTAAAATAAATATTTCAGTCTAAAATATAAGAGAGTATATATTTTTTGTCTCTTAAAAATACTGACTTTCTCCAAACTAATAACTTCCCTCAAATGTTCATCGATCTCCACTACGTCTTTGGTTTTCACTTCAGATAAGTTAGTGAAACCCTTCAAATTCTCAGGTGATGCAGATTAATTGAACGGATTTTAAATCCATTCTTTGATTTTCCATCTCATATCTACTATTTATTTATTTTGAAAGGGCGATTTAGTGATTTCATATATCAGATTTGTGGTGTGTACGTGGTCGAGGAGAAAACGTGTAAAACTCGTCATGTTACTATGATTCTTTGTACATGTTTATTAATTGAAGGGTTTGATTCATAAGAATGTAAATGTTGGTTGTGATTCTTTGCACAAACGTCTTCATATTACCAAGGTCATTTACAAACAATTTTGTGCTTTGATTTGTTTCTTTGTTTCTAGGTATGGTATAGGATTTTGTTATTTATAAATGATTTGTAAATTATTATTTTTTTGATGCATGATTTAACAACAAAAAAAAAAACTTTTTATCATGGATTTTCTCTATAATTGGTTTTTTATGCACAATCCTTCAATGGCCGGAGAATAACTTAGATTTCATTTAATTTTGTGGATTTAATTGAAATTTTCTATTGTTAATTTTGAGAAATTATTTGGTTATTCATTTATTTATTTACTTGTAGATGGAGAATACAATGAAATTTTTTAGAATAATGACATAATTAAAGGTTACAACTCTTACAACTCTTAATAGAATAATGACATAATTGAATTGAATTTTTATTTATGATCCTAATCATGACAGAACCCAATTAACGGATATTCATAATGATTATAAGTTACAACTCTTACATCCGTCAGATGTCTTTCGCTAAGATGAGATTGGGATGGTCGGATGCAACATTTGTCTCTGAAAATGTTCTCCGACCGTCCAAAGCTCAAAAAACTCTACTATTTTGTATTATAGATTTATAGACAATGGGGGTATTCAACATCAAATAAGTAGATGGAGTTGCACAAATAAACCTGAACGCAATAATATTTTGTAATTAGCATTTAAGTGTTTTCAGATCACCATGCCTATATTAAGATCATCATGCATGTATGTCAAAAGAAAAATGCATGTAGACTTGCATAGTGATGTGGTGTCAAACAAGAAAGCTAGTTTCATACACCACTTTAGACTTGCCGAATACTGATGCATTCATCTGACAATACTGTATGTAATCATATTTGGTAAGTAAAATAAATATTGCCAAGTGATTCCTTGGTAGTTGGTAGACTTTTTTTTTTTCTTTCCTTTCTGATCTTTTTTTTTTTATAAGAAAACAGGGAGACCCCCGAGAGTTACATACTGGAAATGTCGTTTCCAACAATTACTGGTAGGTGATTCATATAGTTTACAAAAGCATCACCACTTCATGATCTAGATAAACCTTCCATGAGACTAACTGTCGCCAGGCTTCTAGTAATATAGTTTTCAGAAGCTGGGATTAAGTAAATGGTTTTGATTCCTTTCATACATAAACAGAAATTTAAATTGTTTCCATCCTGCCACCTTGTCGAGCTTTTCGTAATCCTGTTAACTGCTTCCCTAGTTGCTTCAATAACTTTCAAGTTGTCGCTCTCAATTTGAACCATCTGAATGTTCAAATCTCTTGTCCACCTGATCGTTAGTGAAGCCGCTTTTTCCTCTAGCTCTTTTCTGCGTGTTCCAGCACCATGGATGTATTTGGCTCCTTAGTAAGCACCTGTATGATCAGAACAAGTTAGTGCAATGCCTGAAACATTTGTACTCGCATCCCAAACAATAACAACATTTATTTTGAAAGCTAGAATGATGGGATTTGTCATATGATCAGAATTTAGTATATCTATCTCTACCTCCTTCTCTAGGTGCCACCTACTTCTAGTGTTATCCTTAACTAAAGAAGTGATAGTATACTTAATATTTTGTATATTAGGCCTGACTTTTCTAAACACTAGATCACATTTAGTTTTCCAAACAGCCCACATAATGGATGCCATTGTTTCTGGCCAGTTGATGATCCCCTTGTCTCTAATGTCTGTTCTAGTAAACCAGTTGTCCACCCATCCAAGAAATTGTACCTGGTTATTGAAAACAAAGTTAGAATTAAAGCCAATACTACTCAAAACGCTTAAAGTGAAAGCACATTTCATAAAAATATGGTTAAGAGTTTCATCCCGCAATCCACACATTGGACCCAACTTGTTTATGTCTGGTAGGATTCTTGCAATCCTTTTATTTAGTGGCAAGATGGCATGAACACATTTCCAAAGAAAAGTTTTGATTCTTGGTATTGTGCTTAGGTTCCACAAGTTTCTCCAAATATCTCTATCATTCGGCAGTACCTGGTGACCTGTTGTGATGATTTGGTTGTACAAGGACTTAGTGGAAAACTTTCCGTTTGCTTCTAGGTTCCATACTAAAGTATCTTCCTCCTCCTCAAAAATTGGTACTCCACTGACTATTTGCGCTACTTCCTCCTGGAAACAGCACTACAATAAGGTTGTATTCCATTTCCACTTCTCACCCGTACAGTCGATGATCTCAGCAACAAAAGTGAAGTTCTTGTTGTATTCATTTGGCGGCTGCAGATTACCCGATAACTCTGAAACCCACCTATCCTCCCAGATTCTGATTTGCTTTCCATTCCCCACCTTCAAACTACAGTTGTTGCTGATTTTAGGCATTTCTCTGTGAATATTCTTCCATTCCCATGAAGCAGTTGTATGACTTACCATTTCACTGTTGAGAAGGCTAAGGTCTGGGTAGTATTTATGTCTCATTACCTGGGCACACAAAGCATCTGGTTGACTAACTAGCCTCCACGTAACCTTAGCTAGCATTGCCTTGTTGAAAATCCGAAGATTCAGAAAACCCATCCCTCTCATATCCTTTGGTATGCAAACTCCTTTTGTCCAAGCTTTAAGATAAACTCCTCTTGTAACTGTGACACCTTTCCCCCAGAAAAAATCTCGTTGTATCCTATTAATCTTGTCACACACAACAACCGGAATTCGAAAACAGTTCATCTGGTACATTGGTACAGCCGTAGTAGAAGTGTGAAGCAATGTAGACTTAGCAGCATAAGACATATTTTCAGAGTCCCTATTTTGAAGCTTATTTTCGACTCTATCAATAACACTTTGAAATGAAATAATCTTAGAATTGTGTGTGAAAAGAGGTGTCTCTAAGTACTTATCATTCAAGGAAATTCTAGTGACACCCAAAATGTTACTAACACTATCTATTGTGGTCTGATGTGAGTTAGGGCTAAAGAAAATTCCCGACTTCTCAAAATCTATCAACTGGCCTGACGCATTGCTAAAATCAGTTAAGATTTTTAGAATGTTCTCGCCCTCTGAACAAGACGCTGATGAAAAGACCAGCAGGTCATCAGCAAAGAGCAGATGGGATATTGATGATCCATTAGTTCCCACCTTTATTCCATGTATAAGGTCAGACTCCTCTGCCTTAGAAATAGCACGGGATAACACTTCCATACACATTATGAAAAGGTAAGGAGATAACGGATCTCCTTGCCTTAGGCCTCTAGAGGGGAAAAACTGATTCCCAGGAACACCATTAACTAGCACCGAAGATGAAATAGTGTCGACACATTGGTGTACAAGTTGACACCATTGTTCACTAAATCCAAGCTTTCTCATGACATTTTGCAAAAAAATCCACTCGACCCTATCGAACGCCTTCGACATGTCGATTTTAATACCCATTAGGAACTCATTTCCCCTTTGAGCCCTCATAGTATAAATTATTTCATGTGCAATTAGCACATTATCAGAGATTTGTCTACCCGGCACAAAAGCAGACTGATATGGAGATATCAGTCTGGGTAAGAGACACTTTAACCTATTAGCAAGTGTTTTAGAAATAATTTTGTAAACAATGTTACTCAAGCTAATGGGTCTGTAATCACTAGCGGACTGAGGGAATTCAGTCTTAGGAATGAGAGATATAAATATGGCATTTATTTCTCTCAAAATGTAGCCAGAAGTGAAAAAACTATTTACCATAGCAAAAACATCATTCTTTACCACATCCCAGTTCTTTTGAAAGAATCTAGGAGTGAAACCATCCGGTCCCGGTGCTGAATCAGGTTTCATGGAGAATACTACCTGTTTTAGTTCCTCCAAAGTCGGAGAATGAGTGAGCATTTCATTGTCTTCTTGTTTGACCACTTGATGCACCATGTTCAGGTAATCGTTGCAGGATCCAGGATTCGATGTAGAAGCAACACCACTAAAATGATTAGTTATTACGGATGCTATTCTTTCTTTGCCTTCTACCCAATTGTCTTGGTTGTCTTTTATTGCTTCAATTCTATTTCTTCTTCACTCTTCTGAGTTTTCTTGTGGAAGTACTGTGTATTTCTATCTCCCAACTGGATCTCTTGTTCCCGACTTTTGTCCTTCCAGAATGTCTCCTCCACCTTGTACCAATGAGCCAAAACTTCTTCACATTGTCTTATTAACTGGGACCTGTTATTGATGATTGGGTTTGAAATGGATTTGTCGAGGTTGATTTTGGCTGTACTGATGTTGGTTCTGATATCACCAAATGAGTGTTTGTTCCATAACCAAATATTTTTCTTCGTGGTACTTAGTTTCTGAACTATTCTGTAGGAATTGCTCCCCGTAACTGGTTTATCCCATGTGGTAGATATGATATCCATACATGGCTGTTCATTTAGCCAAATCCCAAGAACCTAAAAGGCTTGTGACCTGATTTACTTAAAGAATTAGTGTTGAGCATGATTGGAGAATGATCTGAGCCCACTGCTAACATGTGTTTTATGCTTGCATTCTTGTTTTGATCACAGAAACTCGCACTTGCTAGACCCCTATCCAGTCTCGCTTCAGTCAGACCATTGTCCTCTCTTCTGTTATATCAAGTGAACTTGTATCCCACGAAACCTAGGTCTTCAAGATTTGTCATACTTAAGAGATGTTTAATCTTTTCAGCTTCAGAACTGTTGAAACACACAACTCCCTTTTTCTCCCAGGCATGTAAAGTCATATTAAGATCGCCCATCACAATCCATTCCCCATTAAAAGCATTAGCCAAGATAGCCATATACTTCGAGAAGGAGAACTTTTGCGGCCAAGTGGAGGGTGCATAAACACAGGACAGAACACATTCATTTCTTGTAGCATTGTCTAGAACATGACAGTTTATAAAATTATCACATAACAGACCCACACGAATGTTTATTCCTACTTTCCAAGCCACTGCTAATCCCCCCGACATACCCACTGGGTCCACAATGAAGTACGACTTGTAATTTAGACCCAAAATGACTCTACTCACAAATTCTCTTTTGTTCTTTGTTTCACTTAAGAAAACAATGTCGTGGTTTTGATAATTAACCATATATTTTAAGTGTGATTGAGTAGCATCATTACCCAACCACTGACAATTCCAACTAATCACTCTAAGGTTTCCAACATAATGCATATAGTGATTGTTGAACAAATGGAATTTAAAACAAACAATAAGATCATGATTGGAGTTACGGTAGGCACTGAAATGATCAAAGTGATTCGGATAAAAGAGAAAAAGCACATTCACACTGACATAGTCAAAAAGGTTAAGATAAGGGAAACAAAACACATGCATAGTAGAGTATTTAGGATGAGAAAAACTTGGTACCTGATTGCCATGGCTAGTGGGAATATCCTGGTGTGTCTATTGTGAAACTTTCATCCCATCAGTTGCTTTGTCCACCATAGTACTCTGAGATCGGATACTGGTACCGCCCATTGATGTGAGTTTTAATTGTAGTGAAAGTGGTGGTAATAGGATTCGATTCTCGAACTTGTGAAGGATAACTTTAGACTTAAATTCAAAACTAAACAGAAAAATCACTGAAAATTATAGCAAACACTGACAAAGTTGATATCAATAATAAAAGAACACTGAGGCTGAGATTCCACTAATTTCCAAGTTCAAAGTGATTTAATCTAGTATTTATATTCATGCAATTCTCTCGTTCAATTTGATTCTAACTAATGCAACATGTAGATTTTCAAAATAACAAGTGTAAATCCGAAGCATAAAACATCAAACACCTAGGTCCAAGAATGCTCTATCAAAAGAAATAACAATTGCTCAATAAAAATCACTCAAACAATTTTCAATCAAGGCAAATAATCATTAAATAATTGCAATAAAATAAATAAAATAGAATATACCACTTTTTGTTGGAAAAATAGCTTCCTCTATCGCCTCAGCAATGGGGTTTAGCTCCTCATATTAATCATAATCTCAAAATACATGTTTATGGCTCAAAAGTTGATTAAAAGGGAGAAAAGTGTTAAAACAGCGGATTCTGCAGTTGCTGAAGGTCTAAAACAGAAGTCGGAATTGTTGCTGAAAAGCTTCGGTGACTGCAGGAATATGCGACCGTAAATCGTTGTTACTGAAAATAAGTCTGTCTCTGCAACTGACTCTGAGGGTCTTATGTTCTTCGTGTTCTTCTTCTTCGCAGCAGCAGAAAAGTTTCTGAACTCGACTCCAGTTGATTTTTTTTCGCTTTTCTAAGGCTCTAAACTTCTCCGAAGTGTTCGTAACCCTTCCTTAGCCTCTCTAGAGCTTATATATACCTCACAGCTCGGTTTAAACTCGATCAAAATCTCTTTTTTTCTTCCCAAATATAATTTTTTTTTCTCGGCCAATTTTTGTTATTTCTAACCTGTTTAATCACTTCACCTCCTTCCTGAATTATCCAAACTATCCTCTTATTCTTCTACAGACAAATCCTTGCAAAATATAGCATGTAACTTCTAAATATAATTCGAAACTTTTGTCTGTTTCCATTTTTATTTTTATTTTTCCTGTTTTATCAAAACCCGATCATTCAGCCCATTCTAATCGATATAAACAGATGTACCAACCTTGTTTACTCCATTAAAGTCCATCCCAACTTAGTTTGGCAATTGAATCACGATAAAACACTTCCAAAAATCAATCCAAAACTTGCCAGGAAGTTACGCAGGTGACTTTTTTTTTTCCCGCCAAAACGAATTTTCAAACGAAGGGGATGACCTCCCCTTATCCAAACCCGGTCTGTGCTTAGCAGCTGCCTGAAAATGGGTTACCCCTTATCCAAAATGAGAGTCCGAATAGCAAATGTCCTCCCAGGAGCCTTTAACAACTTTTCGAGCCAATTTTCCCGCAAAAGCCTATTCCTCCAAAATACACCTACAAGGGATAAAATACCAAAATTAGTACAAAAATGGGTACTAACACTATACATAAAAGAGATGAAAATAGACACATAAATGCGTCTATCACCCATCGGAGCAATTGTAGCACCCGCAGAGAAATTGAGATCAAAAGAAGCTTTTTCTGGTTGTATTGGTTTTTGGTGTGTCTTAGGTAACTGATTTGTGGTTGTGCCAATGTTAAAAACTGTTCCATCTTGAATAGGCAGCTGACCACTCCATTCCATATTGTTATTGTTCCATTGTTGCATCTTCTGAGATTTAACTACATTTTATGATTCATCCAGATCCATTTTCCTATTTGCTAGAGAAATTTTGGTTCCCTGCACCTTTTCGATTGCAGCTCTTGGCTTTGATTTTGAAACTCCATTTTTCTTATTACTTTTGTTATTTTTTCTAACATATTTCCTCTTCTCCTCAAAGTGTTTCGCCGTATTATCTGGCACTCTTTCCGTATGAGTTACCTGACATTCCGTAACACTAGTTGATACTTTGCATTTTTCTTTTTTGTCTTCCATTTGCACATTGTTCTGTTTTTCCCCAATGATGGATTTTGCTGCTCCTTTCTTCACAATTAAGTGTGCACTCTCATGATTTACTCTCCCCATCCCACTTTCCAACATCAAGATATCCTGGTTTAAGGAGGCAGAGTTCTATTTTTCCTGCCCCCCCTTTTTCCAACCCAATGATTTCATTATGATAGAATTTTTCTCCAACACTTCTTCCTTTGACTTCAACCCCACTTTTTAGTATCAGTGCTTCACTAACTGGAGGGCCAAAGTTCTGTTTTTCCTGACCTCCCTGACTCACTTCTTCATTGATTTGATTAAGCCTATTTGAACCACTAGTATTTCCACTACTTGCTCCCCCTTTCTTTAAATTTGGGTTTATCCACTTATTACTTCCCTCACATAGCTGCACCGAATGATTAATGATGTGACATACATTACAAAGGAGTGGTAACTGGTCGTATTCAAATTTGATGATAGTTTTTTCCTTATCCTCTGTCACTGCAGCCATTTGTCTTGTTATTTTCTTCCTAAGATTCACCAATACTTGGATCATAACATTCTTTTCCAACATGTTTGTACCAAACGGTTTATCATGCTTTTGGTAAACCCCGGCAGGACTGACTACTCTTGTTAGACCTTCAACTGAGATATACCTAATTGGCACATCAATTTCTTGGAGCCAAAATAGTTCTTCAGTAAGAGACAAGCTATCATCTTTTGGAATACCTGTAGGTGGAATAATTTTTAGAGCAACCACATCATTTTTAACAAACCACGGTTTTAAATCCTTCACCTTGTGAAAATCTGATTTGTTGTGAAATTTGAGTATGTAGACATTTGTCAGATACTTGTGCTTGTATGGTGAAATAGTTGGTGTTGTTATTAGTTTCCAATTTCCTCTCACAGCATTAATGAACTCCCATTGTAGAACACTTGTAGTTGAAACTATCCTCCCCAGCATAGTGAGATTCCAATCTATATTTGTATCTGGTATTATAATACCTTTCTCCATAAGAACCTCTTCAATTTCATTATCTGGTAATTTTAGCTGTTCCTCCATCTGATTAGTGAGTCTTGCCATATCTTCTAGTGTAGAACTAGTCATTATCACTAAGAAACTTTGGTTACAGTGATAAAAGCTAATGTAGAGATTCTTAATTGTATTTTTTTTTCTGAGACTCAGCTTTAGGTTTTAAATTGCCTTTTGGTATTTAGGGATGTATAAGATATCTTTTTCAAATTCTTTCTTGTATCTGATTCCGACAGTAGGTATGGCTGAAATATCTTGCATATCTTTTGGATGGATTTTTTCTGATTGGAAGAGGTATTGATGTGTAGTTTTGGGTGCTTTGATTTGCCATTGATTGGTTTTGAGTTTCAGAGAAGGTAAGGGGTATGGGTTCTGTTTGACTATATCAGTCGAACTTTTTAGCTTTATGATGGCTAATAGGGGTATTAGCGTAATCATGTGATGACAATTTCTGGTGTAACAGGTGTAGGTTTTGGATGCTAGGTGGGTATTGGGTTTTGAAATTTCTCTGTTATCATTACACAGCTCCACTTGTGGAGAGAATCCTATCTCAGCAGCATAGTAGTTGGGCATGAGCCTTAAGGTTGTAGTGGTCCGTGTTTTGGTGACATTCTGCCCAGCCAGATATTCCCACCTTCCAAAACGGCATACCGGTACCTGCATAGACCAAAGAGAAAACAGAGTTAGTAAAGTCCAGTCCTCTTGATGGACTAACTCGGGATCGAACCAGATCGGGGGATACGGGCCGATTTGAGACTCATCGGAAAATGGATATTCCGTTTCTAAGAACTTTAAATCAGCTTGAAAAAAACAATTTTCAAAATCAGAGTTTGGCAGAGAGATGCAATGAATCATCTCACGAAAAGAGGATTGAGGGGAAAGAGAATTTTGGCACCGTTTGGTTGCCCTCTGGTAATTTTTCGGCCTTAACCCCTTGAATAACTTTTCCTTGGAATTCTGAAGTTTAGCATAGTAATTATCGACCCCTTGCATTCTTTCCAATAGCTTTTAAGAAGGAAATTGGGTTGAGTGGTAACTATTCCTGTGAGATTTTTGTTGATAGCACTTCCTTTCATAGCAATAGTGAGATACTATAATGGAATGAGGGTTACCAATGCCATGAGGCAAGATTTCCTTGAGGAACAATGGATGTATCATCGTAACTATCCTTATGATTACCCAGTTCGCCATGGAGTTGATTAATGCTGTGTTGCCGGCAGAATTAGTGGTGCTTGTGAAATACACCCACCAGAGTGTGATTATAATTACGTAGCCTATTGTGAGGCAAAGGAGGAGATGATCACGATTTATGGTGATTTCGATATTGATGATGATGTTGAAAATGATGCAGGTGAAGATAAGATTGTGGATGATGGTGGTGGTGTGGTTGATGATGGGGTCAATGATGTTGGTGCTGGTGTAGCCGGAGGTGGTGCTGAATCCGTATTTGGTGGAGAACATTCTGTTGGTAATGAAGCGGTTGTTCGTGAAGAGCTGAATCTGTATTAATCAATTGTCACATCAATAAAAATGTGTGGAATGCTGTTGACTCTAACCTTGTAGGGATTATTACCGGTGGGCAGTCAATCAAGAGCTGGATTTCTAGTTGATTTACAAGCACCACGGTTCAACGAAGTATGATTATTTTGGCATGGTATACCATGTGGGATATTTGGAAAGCTAGGTGTTCATTGGTTTTTGAAAAAATTAATTTTGATACCGGTTTTCCTAAGAGCGTCCATAATGGACGAGTAAAACCCAAAATTTGGTCCAAAAACCAATCACAGTGGTATGGAATAAAACCAAATATCTGGAGTAAAACCAAAATTCGGAGTATATTTGGTATGAAATCCAGACCAAAACTATATTTGGTCAAGCGGAGGTTAAAAGTGCGTTCGATAGCAGGCGCAGGTATAATAACCATTTGGAGCGGGTCGGATGTATAAACTAGGTGTTTTGGGGTAAAAGCTAATTCTGCTGGAAATGGTAAATTTGGGTGTGTGATGTGAATTTTAAGTTGTTGTAAAAAGTGATAAGTAGAGTTCGTTCAACTCGGGCTTGTGAAGGATTTTTGAAAATTAAATAAAGTTGTTTCAACAATAATAAGAAAACACCGAGACTCTGGATTCCACCATTAACCAATTAAGTGATATAATCTAACCAATATTCATGCAACTCTTTACGTTTAAAGTGATTCTAATATTTTGCAAAAGTAGATTTTTGGAATAACAAGTGTATTTCGAAAGCATGGAATATCAAAAACATAAGTCTAAGCATAATCTATCAAGAGAAATCACAATTGTTTAAGAAAAATCATTCAATCAATTCTCAATCAAAGCAAATAATCATATAAGAAATTGCAAAAATAATTAAAATAGAATTATACCACTTTTCATGGAACAATGGTTCCTCCGTCGCCTCGGCTAAGGGGTTTAGCTCCTCATATTAGAAATATGCTCAAAAGTTGATTTCATTGATCAAATAAGGTGTTTTTATTAGAAAGGACGAGCTATAGTTACAGAAAGCTTGTTGTAAGGAAGGTAATGGTCGCTGAAAGTATTAAGCAAAGACAGTCAAAAACGATAACAGCTTTCTGTAGTTGAATATAAGACTGCTTCTGCGACGGTTCAATGTGGGTCAAAGTTCTTCGTGTTCTTCGCGACTGTTCCGTGTGCGTCTTATGTTCTTCGTGTTCTTCAGCTCCGCACCAGCAGAAAACAGCAGCAGGTAGCTTTCTGTTCGTCTTGATTTCTCACTCCTCAGCCCTTCTCAACCCCCAAACTCTCGACACCCCTTCTATATGACCCAACCAATCTATTTATATCAAAAAAGAGCGATTAAATCTCTCCAAAATCTTCCGAAATCTCTTTCTTTCTCTTCACGGCAAAGTTGCGGCAATTTCTTGTTTTAGAATTTCCACGCATATCTGGGCTTTCCTTTTGATTCTAAACTCTTCCTTAGATATATATTAAGCTTTGGGAAGAAAATCTTGCCTTTAATCTCTCTAAAATTTCCTAAAATCGGTCACACACGTGACTTTCCATATTTTGCTGTTGAGATCAAAACCCGTCGATTGAGCCCAGTTTAATCGATTTCAACACACATGTTAGATTCCTAGACCCATAAGGAGTCTACCCTATGAAAATCAGAGGTTTAATCGACCTTAAAGTCCTCCAAATCACTACCACCAAAACTGCCAGAAAACAACCTTCACGTTTTTGGTTTCCCGCCCAAATTCATAATTTGAACGTGAAGAGGAAAGGTTACCCCTTATCCAATGTTCGCCCCTTATCCGTTGCTGGAGTCCGCATAACACTCGTCCCTTGGGTTGCATTTATCAACTTTTCGAGCCAATTTCGCCGCAAAAGCTTATTTCTCCAAAAAACACCTACAAAGAGATAAAATACCAAAATAAGTACAAAAATGGGTACTAACATTATACACAATAGAGATGAAAATAGACACATAAATGCGTCTATCAGTGTGCCACCGAGAAAAGAATCTAAACCCTAAACAAATGCACTGCATGGGAGTACTTTAGATTTGAGAGATCAATCTGTACAATTCTGGCCTAAACCAACTATGACTGATCAGAATGGTTAACTCTGAAGGTGTGGTTGTTTATGACTTGTATCAGAATGTGGAACTTGCTTGCGGAATGTAAGCTATAAGTTCTTGGTGTTTTCTGGATACTTCTGTTGATAATCGTTGTCAGTTGAAATAGGTTGAAAACCTATTTATATCAGTCATAGTTGAACGCACCCTGATCTCATAGGAAGTGGGAGTAGTTGAGTGATGGAGAAGTGGGATCGTGTGAAAATGTTGAAAACCACGTCTTTCAATGAGGGAAGACGGGTTGATGTACACCCACTACTTCTCTGCTGCCACTAACTGTCCGCCTTTCCTGACACTTTATCATAATGAGCGTGTTGCACGCCGCATGCTGTAAACCACCAGACCAATACCCTGATCAGCATCCCCCAGTTTGTGACATGTTTGATGTCTCGAGTATTTTCGTGAAAATATGCAGCAGGTTGCTGAGTGGGTCTTGTTTACAAGACCTAGTTATTTTGACCAATCACGCGCAAGCTAGGCGGCGGGTGGTCATGTATTACAAGTCAAGCCATGAGGCTTGCCGCAAGAAATAACACGTAACGCTTCTTAGGTCAAATAATTAAATTATTTGTGAAATCGATATTTATAAAACATCGTTGGTAATCGATGCATTATATGCATCGCTTTTAAACAAGTGGCTTAAAATAATCGATGCTCATGAAGCATCATTGTGTAAGGCTTGTTTAAGTTAGTCGCGGAGCCTAATGTCTTAAAAGGAGCATGACCAGCCATTTTCGAGAAGCTGCTGGGAGCCATTCATGCGCGCCAAAGGTATGTCGATCGGTACTTATAGGAGAGTGATGGCTAGCGACCACGACGACATCTTATTGGTCGCCTAAGATTTGATCTAGGCCGGTCAATTCGGCTAGCAAAGTTGGACGGCCGAGATGATTTGTGGCATTTAACGGCTGCTGCTGAATATATTAAAATTCATATTGGCAGCGCGACTAGCCATTTTTGGGCGATCGTTTAGGAGCCATACAGGTAGGACGCGGCTTGGACGATTGTTCCTTATGGAAGAGGGGTGGCCGGTGATCACGGCGATGTCTCATTGGTCCCCTAAATTAGATCTAGGCCGGTTGATTCGGCTAGCGAAGTTGGACGGCCGAGATGGTTTGCGGCAGTTACATACTGTCGTTAATTCAATTTAGGGTTTAATAGCCGTTTGGCTAACCTACTTTGGGCTAACGGGTTTTGGTGTTAGCCGCGTGCTGGGAGTTGTTCAATCGTCCAGCACAATAGCCGGGCCGCTGGTGAGTGTATCCGCACCTTGCCCGTTGATTAAGATTGAATCTAGGCCGGTCAATCCGGCTGGCGGAGTTGGGAGGCCAAGATCGTTTTGCGGCAGCAATATAGTGTTGCTAACATAAATTAGGGTTTTGTAACTCACGCGGCCAACCCACTTTGGGTAATCGTTTAATGGCTCCGCTTGCGAGTTGGAAGGATTCCGATTGGCCTAAGCACTAGTGGGCTCGCCGGTGTGCGTGATAGTGTTTGTCCGACCATGTTAGGAGGTGACTAGACTTGATAAATCGGCCATCCAAAACGTACGGTTGTGATCGTTTTGAGACTGACATGGGCAACCTATGTCCAATTCCTTAAGGAATTAAGTACGTCGACCAACCGACTTCCACTTTTAATTGAAAGTGCATGTTGCGCATTTAAAGTGATCTGATTGGTCGATAGGAAAGGGGGACCGACAAGCGGCAACATAGAGTGTGGTCGATCGGCCACGGGTGGCGCCTGCTGGAGCAGATCGGTCGGCCAAGTGGCTTGGCTACGCCTTCCTTTGCTACTGCTTTTACTTGCTGCAGTTCCTCTTTATTTCTTGTTTTCTACTTTTGGTAGGATTTTGCTCCCACTAGTCCATGGCGGATTAATTTCCTAGCTTACATAGGTTTGGTCTCGACCAATAGGGTTCGAGATATTGCGCATGACGCAAAAAAAGACCTAATTTTTGTAAATTAGTAAAATTAGGTCGAAAAGATTGTATTTTGTGGGCTGACACAAAATCAATCAATTTCTGGTGAATTTTGCGCGTTCATACAAAATCACTAATTATATTTCAGATGACAACATAACCTTGCGTGCCTCTAATTGAGTACTTCCATGCACATCTTAATCCTTACACTTCGGGAAATTCATGCTACTCTGCTGCGAGCGAACATTAATTGTCATGTCATGTCAACATTAAGAGTTCGCCTAGGGAACATGGCATATAATAGATACTCAGCAGGCTCCGGCATTAGTGAGTAATGCAGCTAGGAATTTATTAGGCTCTATACTAGTGAACGATTCATCTAGGAGCTTGAGTTTTAATATAATATGAAGAGAGACATAGGCATTCATCAGATTTTGATATATTCTTCAAATTCCTTACAGAATATAGACATATCAAGGCCTTGTTGAAATTGTCCAAGGGATTTATCCGCAAAAGTCATTGAGTAATATGACTTGCTGAGCTCTATGGTGATGCTCAGATCACCAAGCTAAGTCCAATTCAATTGTGCAAAGGTGCATAAGTTTGCGTCAAAATGTTGGTGCTAATTGGCATGTCCTAATCGTCAAGAACAAGTGTGGCCTGCAAGTCAGTAAAAAGGTAGCAGTTGAAGAAGCTTGTTTGCAGTTTGGATAACTGATAGTAATGGTGATGCATAAGAATATATGAGATCATTCTTGAAGAAATCTTCATGAAAGTTAAAGCAATATGATAGCCTCAGTTTGAAGGAGTATTCAACTAAGTGTCAATTATATTGTGCTTCGTTATGGGAGTTGCATAAGAACGTTGATAGTTGGAAGAGTGCATGTGGTAAAGTGAATTGCTACATTGGGGACAGTAGGTGTTGTCTCGCTTCCTTGTTTGTTGCTTAGAAGCGAAGATGAATGCAGTATTGCAAGGCTTGTTAGGTCTTACAAGTTTCAATCAGTTGGTGTGAGTATTTGCTCAAGTTTGAGTATACTTTCGGTTTGGGTCGAGTGGACCTTGGTGTTGGGAGTTGTTTCTCTATGTAAGGTAGTAGTGAATGAGGGTATTTGAGATGAGAGTTCTTGTCTCTTTCGTTCAAAGTAAAGCTAGTTCACGTGGAAGATGCTACATAGCATATTAAGCCAAAATATGCAATATGAGACGTTGAAAGTGAAAGGAGCAAATAGAGTAGTTGGTGGCATATACGAGTTTGCTGTTGAGAGTTATGTGGAAGTGCGATGGCATTTGGCAGCGATAGCATGGAGTAACGCAGCAAGAATGTAGAAGTAAGCCCATCAAGTAAAACGAGTTAAGAGTAACTCATAGTTAGGAAGAACATGATGTTGTTTTTCTGCCACATTGAAGCGTAGCAGTTTGAAAGAGCAAGTGCGGCTTTACTGGTTTCAAAGGCGCGTGAAGAGGATACCTTGTCCAAAGTGATGGTGGGATGTCCCGGGTAATCCTAAGTCATTACTATACCAAAGTCATGACTTTCAATCAAGGTGTTTCCACAATGCAAGCAAAGAACAACGAGGTGCTGGTTCTTTGGCATACAAGTGATGCAAGTCCAAGAAGGTGAAGTTTGCAATATGATTTGGAGGCCAAATCTAGTGAAAGTACTGATGTTGGCAAAGTGCAGCAAAGGATATATATTTTGGCACATATCAAGAGTGGTATGGAATCATAGGGTACATACCTTAAAGCATGACATGATTTGGCCTAGACGCATATGATTGAAGAATGAGGCCAAGTCTTGTATAAGTCCTGTTATGTTGCATGGTGCAACTAAAGTCGGAAATGAAGGCATAAGACTATGGCAATGATCATTGTAATCAGTTGGGAGAAATCATTACTTGTGTACACTTAGGCACAAATGATTCATACGAAGCTCAAGCCTAATTCAGGGAATTGGCAAGGGGAATTTCAAGTTTGCATTTGGGTGTTGATATATGATTTGCAATGGAGTTGCAAAGTTCAAGATCAGTAGTAACAATGGCAAGGCATTACAACTAAGTGATGTTGACGCTAACGCATAGAAGTTGGATAAGGGCGTTTTGCAAAAGCTAGCAACGATTGCTGAATTTCAGAAAGGGTTCTGAAAGTGCATACAACGAAGATTGAGACCAGTATATCGAGTATACTTGGTTCCGTTCAACGAGGACGTTGAAGAGATTAGGTGGGGGAGGTCTATTACAGGTCAAGCAAGTGACGCATAATGATTGCGCGTTACAGTATTGCAGGCCAAGTCAGAGTCCGACAATGATTGCGCGATACTGCATAGATTGTCAAGTGCTGAAATAGCAAGACCCTACAGGGCCAGTGACGTGCAAAGGTAGCGCTACACTGTAAAGACAGTTGGATAAGTAATGAAGCTTATTGGCCGACACAATGAAGCTTCATTGAAGGAAAGGCAAGGCGAGGCCAAAGTGACAAGATGCAACATGCGATGTTGGCATTAAGGCATATCCATAGAATTGAGTTGACCCAAACTCAAGGATGATGCAAGAAGGTAGAATATGCCAAGAGTTGGTCTATGCATTAGTTCAAGGTTGGCCAAAGCTTGAATAATGCAAACAAGCTAGTAATGCAAGAGTGACATTGCTATTGTCGAGCAATTGGCTAAGTAAAGCAAGAATAACGTATATGAGCATATGGCACATATTGGCATAAGTTAGAAATCATGTTGGCATGAGTTTGGCTTAGCTAAAGTGTCCTAGAAAGTTCAGAGAAAGGCCTAACGCGGTGAGGCGCAGAAGTGGCATAAAAGTGGCGCATTATGGCTCAAGTGTTGTTTATTGGCTTTGTGAGCATGCCAATGATGTGAGACAAGTTGGAACGGTTATAAAGCAAGTTTATAACCTTACTAGAGTGTCCCTAACCGTTCAAGACAAGTGTGGCTTCAATCTGCAAGACAACACAAAATGTGGCAGTTGAAAAGCAGATTCGCGATTAGGAAAACTACCCGTGGACATATGACTGTCTGTAGGATGTGCAAGTGGTTGCACATAAGTTTTGGCCGGATCTTTAGCTTGTATAAATAGCCTAGAGTTTAATATGTTTGGTGTTGTTCAATTGAGGGAAGAACCACTGATTGTAGAGAGTGTTAAGGCATTCACCAAGAGGGTGAATGGCCTGTTTGGTCCATGTGATGGACTGTTGTATGTAATCTTCCTTTAGTGCAATAAAATGGATTTGTTGCAGTATTCTTTGTGTTTATGATGTTGCTGATTTTGTGAGTTGATCAATTGGTTTGATGCATGGCAAGCCTCTTATGCTTATGGGGGCATAAAGAGTTAGAGAGAAAGAAGATAAAGACTTCCGCTGCGTATTGCCTTAAGAGTGAAGGCAGATGTATACTTTGATGCAAGTATGCAAGGCTAAGTACTTGTGGGTGAAGTTGATTCACTGAACCACAAAGTATTGCCGGTCATGTCCCATGAAAATTTTAGGCGATTAAATGGGCGTGTGACCGCTTGGGACATGACAAATAACATCCCCTTCCCCTTCAGAACATCCTTATACCATCCCCTTCAGAACATCCTTGTCAAGGATGGACGATATGAAAACCAACCAGTCTGTTGGAGAGTCCTTCAAGGTTGCATCTTGAATTATAGTAACTGATACCTTCTGTAGCCAGCTGATATAGCTATTGATCTAATGCCACAAATTGTCTCTCATGAATGCAAGTTGATGGCTCTTCTTTAACACTAATGGAATTTGAATATATGGTTGTAGTCGCAAGTCTGTCCTCCCTTCTACTTTAGCCTGTCCATCTCTGCTAGTGCTCTTAGTTGTAGATGTATGTCTGTGAGATGAGTGGACCTGTGTGTACAGTTCTACTTTCCTTTCAAAGAATAAAATTCTTTAGAACGCCATTTGTGTCGAAGTAAGAAGCCCAATAACTGACTGCAACAAGGCAAGCGTCGACAAAAATTATCCAAGGTTCCTTCATCCGCAATGAACCTGTCATTTACTTGCCCTTTTGAAATAAAATCTTTCATGTACAAAGCTCTAATTCTTATCTTGATATCACTAAGGGTACCCCCACCGTACTTATGAACTGCTATAGCACCAAAAAATCTGACAAAGAAGAAAATAATGTGTTGAGCACACAATGTTCTCCCCTTGCTATGTAGACCATTTAAATGACCTCCTTTTGGTTGAGTTGCTGCAGGCTTTTCAAACAGGGCTGTATCCCCTTTCAGTTGCATGAGGACCATCCTAATCACTACATGCCGCATAGTTTCAGCCCCACTCTTGCTAATTGACCGGATATCAATGGCAGCTCCATTTGTTGTCACTTGCAGCACCCAGATCCTTATTTTCTTAGTACCAAGAACCTTTAGCAAAAAATATTCAACTACCATAACGATAGATACATCCTCACTGGCATTTTCCACACCCCATGGTCTTGCAAGAATCAAACTAAATTCGCATCTCAAGTAGACCAGCAACTTTAATTCAATATTGGCTTCAATAGTTACAACATGAATTCCCAGCCACTGACAGACACAAGCGAGAAAATTTTGAACAGAATAAAATATGGGGAAGAAAATCCCATAGGGATATTGAATTTTGCTTACAATCTTTCTTCTAACTTGAGTGATTTTATACACTTAATGAGAAGTACTTGAACAACCCCAGCTTGTATATTGAGAAGTCTATAATATGAAATCAAGCAATTGTCTTCTATCAAACAACAAACGACCACCACCCATAGTACCAGCGACATTGTCCATACTGAAAAGTTTACTTGCAGCAGCTAAGTGCCGACTTGGTAATCCCATGAAAGTAGATGCAAGTTGACTATGGACCTCATCCTGGAAAAACACATTGCTCCTATAAATTCCTTTCTCGTCACAGCTCAAAACTGAGAAATGAACTGTCATGTCAACACTTCTCACACTCCATAAATATGTTAAACATAATTTGAGTTTCCACATCAAGAAGTCCACTGACTTCGACATAAGTGGAGCATGTGTGACAGTGACCGCAAATTGTATTATCCTTGTCCTCCCATTGGAATCGAACTCGGTATAGCCTCTTGTTATTCGACACACTATATACAACCATTGTTTACAGCTAAAAGGGTTGTGTTGAACAAAAGACAAGGAGTGAATACCATCCAAGGCAGAACTTCCATATGCTTGGCTCTTTTGAATAAGAAGACTTTCATAGATCACAGTCACAGATATATGTAATGGACCACCATACAATGAAGAATCCATTCTGAAAAATCTATAACAATCTCTAATAATTGTGGATGCTGTGAGAGGGGGAAAAACAGAAATTCCACTGAGAAGTGAGCTTGATGCATACCCACTTGAAGACCCCATCTGACAAGAAATACTGATAAGGATATGAATTCCCACTATCCCTTTATGAGAACTTGTACAACTACTCTTCTTTGCTGGAAACACAGGACCCCACATCTGCCTGCAACAAGAGAGAAAATACCGATCATGGAAAAACTTGTGCAAGCAACTCCAACTGGAATACAAAATGTTCATCATAACCTTTTCATGAATTGAAAGACTCTCACAGGCATCAGATGTGAGAAAATAGAAGTACAAGAAGAAGCCAGTTGTTGAGAGATAAAATTGAGTTCTAGAAAATAAAAGCACTTGAGTAGACCATTCATGTGCCTTCTTAATACTCACCACTCTACCCAACAAAAGAAACAAAGATCTAGGTTCCTATGACAATGTAGCAATCATCTTATTACTCACACCATTTGAAACAATTATGAACACAAATACAATCCAGGTCTCCACCAATAATTCTACTTGAGACCCATGTTTTGAAACAAGTTCATAAACAAGTTCCTCTTTGTCATCATCCATTAGAATTGACCTAACAGTAACCATGTCACCAAATGTCATTGTATCAACACCAAATCTATAAGTGACAGCAAATGGAAAATACCCTTTAAGAACATCAAACACCCTGCCACGATCATACATCTAGCGAGCAGAATTCATATTCATGAAGAGACATTCATCCATTAGTAACTTGTTACTCGTGTTACCTTTTTTAAGTTGCACGAGAAAATTATCTTTGTCACTGCCCAAATTACAGGCTATACTCTCAGGCATTTTAACAAACAACTTACCACCATTACCCTTGTATTTATCTTTTTCCATCATTAACACAATTGAATCTTCAGACATCCATTCCAATTGGTACCCAAGTTTTAGAATACCCTCATAATTAACTTTCTCCTCAATTTTATCCATTATAATCAACCCATTAGAAAAATCAAACAATAATTAAACAAATCACAGTAAAACCTAAAAACATAAGAACACCTTCCAACAAGTCCAAAATATATGCCGCGATCAAAAAGAAGGGTAAAACGTTTCTTACCAATTATTTTGATGTGACTAGTAACCAGATACTCCTCCAAGCTTCTAAGTTCCTTATAACTAATCTCAACCTTGATAATGCGATTCTCCCTGTTAAAACCATTCACAATATTGTTGGTGAAGTTATTAACAACTGTTTCTGCGGCGTTTTGACATTGACAATTTAACCCAACAGAAGAATCATCTGTTTCTTTAAAGAAATAAGAAGGAATCAACACAAAATTGAGAGATTCAAAAATATCCTGAGAAGCTTCTTTCACTCTGGAAAGAGGCTGATGAGCTGAAGCAGTATACTCAATAAACATGATCGATCTCAATTTCAACACTGCCTTGTCCATCAATTTTGACCACTTCCGAAGGAATTCCTCACGAGATGGAGAATTAGATTTAAACCAAAATGCATAGCTAGACTGAGAATAGTCTAGTTCATCTCTTGCTAACCGTTCCAACTTCATGATAGGTACAATCTTTCCATTCATTGCTACCCATTTTTCCTCCATTGAACCGACACTGACTGGAGAGTACGCACAAGAACTACTGGATGATACCAAATGTCAGGTACCAAGCTGATCTTGACAAGATAATAAGAGAATCTAAGTAACAATTGATAGAACAGAAAACAAGGGTAACCTCTACACTCAAAGAGCGCAGCCTAATTTTTTCAGTTCATTCATTCATGCCTCTTTCATACAGACTCTGAGTTCTTATAAAGCTTTACTCGACTAACTACCCTAGATCTAACGGCTACCAAGCAACCAAAATCATACATCTAAACCAATCATGCAAAGGATAAAGACACCCCTAATACAATTATCGGCTACCAACTATAGATTATGCTAAATACCGTCTTCGAGATGATATGGGCACCCTCCTCCTAGGCTTGGGACATGACAGAACAACATTGATTAGATGTTGTTCTTTTAGAGTTTGAACAAGTTACTTGCTGACAATCTCTAAAAATGTGACATTTAATTCCACAATGAAAACATCTTTTGTAATGATGTAGGTGATGTTGTGGAATACTCTGATGAGAGTAGATCTTCTTGGAATCATCATGGGGTACAGAAGCTTCTTTAGGAGGTAAAAATTTCTTCCGAGAGACTTCAATGTCAATCTTTTTCCTTTTTGAGGAATAAGTTAAATCAGACTTCTTGGGTTTATCCGGATAGGATACTACCGGTTGCTTTTTTGACATTAAAGATCGATTTTCATCTTCTAACCTTTTGACAAGTTTTGAAACTGTCTTGATCTCAAAATCATATGAGATTTTTTAAGGCATTGTATTTGTCCGAAGCTGAGATTGTTAATAGATCAGTCCTCTTTCCTTGATCAATGCTTTCACTAAGTTTCTCTTCTAAGGATTGAATCTTCAAAGAAGATGTATTCTTGAGAGAGACTAGTTCAGCTTTCAAAGAGGCAAGATCTAGAACAAGTTGTTCATCTTCAGCTTGCATACAACTTATATTTTCTAGAAGCTTCCCTTTTCTTTCTAGTGCAAGATTAAGTTCAGTTGCACATGAGAGAAATTGTTCACTTAATTATTTTAGCCATGATGTTTTTATATTCATGTAATCAATGTCTTTTTTATCGTCGTGAAGAGATTTTTCAGAGTCTGAGTCATTGATTGTGAATAGAGGGCTTAACTTAACCTCTTCTTAAGAATATTCAGACATATTTTCAGAAGAACAAGTAGAACTTGAAGAAGAAGCCCCTTTTAAACATTTGCTAAAATTAAATCCGTAGAGTGTTTTGTCGAACTCTTGCGATACGTTAACTGAGTCCTTTTTAGGTCTTACATTACCTTTCTTTAGACTCATGTCTTATAGGTTGGATCGCACCAAACACGGATTGTTAGATCTTTTCGTGTTTTCCTGCTCTGATACCAATTGAAAAGACGAGGGTACCCAATACACCACAATCTTTTTGTTTCAAACTATAAGTCTGATGCCAATTGTGATCGCCTATGGACAAAATCGAGACAATACAACAACTTGATATTCACTTGACAATAGTTAAGGTACAAGACTGATTGACTATATGATCAAAGTCAAGTGATTAGGATTAACGTACAAGTGTTTTTACTTTTAATTATAATAAACAATTATAATTGTAGAAAATAAAAGTAAATAACACACACAAGATTTTGTTAACGAGGAAACCGCAAATGCAGAAAACCCCCGGGACCTAATCCAGTTTTGAATACTCTCAGAATTAAGTCTCTACACAAAGTACAATGCCAACTTTGTATAGTTGAGACCAAGTAATCTACCCCTAGTTACTTAGTTTCTTCAGTATCCCTGCGTCTACGACCTACCGGTCACACACGTGAATCCCAAGACAGAAAATCAATCTTGAGTTGCTTTACCGATTAAAGTATTAAGCACTCAACTCCTTTTGGTCGTCTTCCAGACAGTAAAGGAACAAAGCTTTTCGGTAACTACTCACTAATATTTTAGAAAAAGATTATTTGAGTTATGACAAAGGCTCTTCCGTTTAACCAAGTAAACTCATTTATCGGGTAAAATCAATAACTTAGACTCGGATTCACAACTATCAGATTCGGATATTGGAGAATACCACCAAATGATAGTTGTCGATCTAAACGACTTTATGATCAAATAAATCTAATATAAGTCGAATCTCAGCCGATCAAGATGTGTGCACAAATCACGAGATACAAAAATGAATAAGAAAATTCTTCTTGTTCTTCAAAATAATATTTTTTTAATAAATGGATGAATGGAGATGGACCATAAGTATTCTTGACTTTGCATTTATCAAGTAGTGTCCATCTTGTTGAATGTATTCTCGCTGTTTACGAGATGGACACTACTTGGACAGAAACCCAATTCCACATTGGGAATCTTTTAATTGAGTATTTTCGATTATATGCTTTTGATTTTCCAGCAAATCAAAACATATCTCTTGGAAAGTTATATTAGTTAAGTGCTAAAACCCTAATTAGGTTCAAAACCCTAATTTTGATCAATGAATGATCAACTGAGATTCAACCAACGGATGAGAAAGGGATGGCTAAATGAGGTGATGGACCGTCCATGTAGTATCCAGGTGCTCGATTGAGCATTCACCAAAGTCTTTTGCAGACCAGTTGGTGAAATGATGATTAATTGTTGTTTTATCATTATTAAAATATTGCTTGACTGAGCATTAGATAATAAAACCTAATTATGGAGAGAGGAGGGACCAACCAAGGGGTATGGAACCGACCCTTGGTGGTCTTGGGACCATCTGATGGTGAGCGGATGATCTTCCCAGTTGCAAGAAAGAATTTGAACCAAATATGGACTTTGGATGATTAATTAGGTCAAAAATCTTCAAAGGAGGTGGGACCGTCTTTTGCAAGCCAAAGAGCCTACCATGACCGGTCATGGTGGCATGCCCATGTCGCCATGCTATTCGTGGACCAATCCTGAGATTTTGGTATTATATGTTGATCGATTGAGCATTATGGGATATTTAACGTTTGGTACCCAGCAAATGTCCAACACCTAGCTTTGGTACCCAACATTTGAAATATTAAGGGTTGGTACCTTGACCAGACGTTGACCGTTAGTGATACGTATTGATCTCTGTACCTTGGTGACTATTATTATAGAGGCGGAATTCAGAATAATAATAGACGAAAACAGAACACACTAGAAACCATATTCGAAGAAATTATCTTCTCTAGATTATGAACAAGAAAACTATTACAATTCTCTCTTTGTTACGCTCACAATCTCTTTAGGTAAATAACCTTACAGTATTTGCTAAGCTTGCTTTTACAATAACTAATTGCCTCACAAACTTCTCTCAAGGTGATTTGTCTCACAAACCTCCCTCTCTAATCTAGGTGTGTCTGTATCTCAAACTACACACTAGATGTCTTAGCTGTGAGCTAAACATCTCTATTTATAGCTTTAACGGTTTCCCAAACCTTCTAGGAATCTATTTCCTTATATAGGTATATTTCCCTTTATAGGAATATTACCTTGTCTAGGAATATTCCTTATCTAGGAATAATTTCTTTTCTAAGTATATATTTCCTTATCTAGAAATATTACCTTGTCTAGGAAACATTCCCTTTCTAGGTATATTTCCTTATCTAGGAATATTTCTTTATCTAAGAATACTGCCTAAAAATTAGTATTCCTTCCCAAAATTACAATTATATCCTCAATTCTTTTTGAGGATCACTAATTCCAGGGGAGAGGAAGATACACATGTATCATGCGGGGCCCCCCCCCCCCCCTAAAGAACTTGAACTCATGTGAAAGTTATATTTGGAGGTTAGGGAACTCAAGAGTTCTTTTCACCCTGCTGAACCATCTCTCTTTGCTGGAAACTTGACCTTGACGTCTAATTTGAAAAGCGTCCATATCTCCTTGTCTTGTCTTAGTCACTCTTCGCTCCATAACGCAATTTGTTCAAGTGGTTCTTCTTCTTCCTCCTCGTTCTTTTTTTTAAAAACACCAGATGAAAACGTAATCTTTTTCTTCGTCTTCGTCTTGGGTGTATAAGACTTCATGTCTGTTTATAGCGCATCCACCTTTTCTTTCGTAGTTTGTGGTTCACTTTGCTTAGGATCATCAACTGACTTTCCCATCTTTGGTTCCCTTGTTCTTCAAACTCTTCTTGCTTCTCGAGTACCTCACCAAGCTATTTGTAGAGAAATCTAGTGAAGACCATAAACCACTGGAATCTTCCCTAAAAGAAACGAACCTTGCTCTGATACCAACTTGATACGTATTGATCTTTGTACCTTGGTGACTATTATTATTGAGGCAGAATTCAGAATAATAATAAACGAAAACTAAAAAAATAGAACACACTAGAAACCCGATTCGAATAAATTATCTTCTCTAGATTATGAACAAGAAAACTATTATAATTCTCTCTTTGTTACGTTCACAATCTCTTTAGGTAAATAACCTTAAAGTATTTGCTAAGCTTGCTTTTACAATAACTAATTGCCTCACAAACTTCTCTCAAGGTGATTTGTCTCACAAACCTCCCTCTCTGATCTAGGTGTGTCTGTATCTCAAACTACATACTAGATGTCTTAGCTATGAGCTAAACATCTCTATTTATAGCTTTAACGGTTTCCCAAACCTTCTAGGAATCTATTTCCTTATCTAGGTATATTTCCCTTTCTAGGAATATTACCTTGTTGATAGACGCATTTATGTGTCTATTTTATCTCTTTTGTGTATACTGTTAGTACCCATTTTTGTACTAATTTGTCCCTTTGTAGGTGTTTTTGGAGGAGTAGGCTTTTGCGGCAAAATTGGCTCAAAAAATTGTTAAAGATACCTGGAAGGACATTTGCTATTCGGACTCTCATGTTGGATAAGGGTTAACCCATTTCCCAGGCAACTGCTAAGCACAGACCGGGATTGGATAAGGGGCGACCATCTTCACCATTTGAAATGAAAATTTTGGCGGGAAACTATTTTACAGCTGCGGAAGTTTTCTGATTCAGTTTCTAACCGAGATTTCAGGGGATTTGTTCACGGAAATGGTTGGGACTACCCTGTTACATCAAAACAGGGTTAGTAAGGAAGTTGGTTATGTTAAAAAAGGCAGAGTTAATCGGTACTCTTTAAAACAGGAAAAAAAAGTTTCTCGGGAAAGTTAGTTTTGGTTATTTAGGGAAGGTACGCAAGTGTAAAGGAAAGATAATCCTCTGGGATTCTATATGATCAATTCAGAAGAGTTTGGAAAGGTAAAAACAGCTAGAGATGCGTCGACAGAGAAGAAAAAAAAAAGAAATTTCGTAACTTGAAGAGAAAGAAAAAAACCAAAGATATTCTCGAATTTTCTTGGCCCTATGAGGTATAAAAGAGTTGGTTCGAGTCCAAGAAGGGTTATGAACACTTTGGGGGAAGTTTAGAGTCTTAGAGAAAACCAGAAAATCAGAGACGAAATTGTTTTCTGCTGCTGCTGCGAAGAAGGAACGAAGAACATAAGACGCACATACAACAGTCACAGAGGCAGACTTATTTTCAGTGACAACCAGTTTATATCGTTCCTGTCTGCAGTCACCGAAGCCTTTCAGCAACGATTCAGTCTTCTGTTTTAGACTTTCAGCGACTACAGTATACTATTTTCTCCCTGTTAATCAATTTTTGAGCTATAAACATGTATTTTGAGAACATGATTAATACGAGGAGATAGCCGAGGCGATGGAAGAAGCCATTGTTCCATGGAAAGTGGTATAATTCTATTTTAATTATTTTTGTAATTTTTTATATGATTATTTGCATAGAATTAATATAGGAAAATTGATTTTTATTGAGTAGTTGTGAATTGTTTTGATGGAACATGCTAGGTTTCAAAACTTTTGATGTTTCATGCTTTATGGTTACAATTATTACTTCAAAAATCTATTAGAGGCAAAATATTAGAATCACTTTAAAAGAAAAAAGAATTGCATGAATATTGATTAGAGTTTATCACTTAATTGGTTATCGGTGTTTTTATATTTTTAATACAACTTTATTCAATTGTTGAGTTTAATTTGAGTCTAAAAAATCGTTCACAAGTTCGAGAAACGAAACTCTTTTTACCACTATCTACAAATCACATCACTTGTCTAGGAATATTCCTTATCTAGGAATAATTTCTTTTCTAAGTATATATTTCCTTATCTAGAAATATTACCTTGTCTAGGAAACATTCCCTTTCTCGGTATATTTCCTTATCTAGGAATATTTCCTTATCTAAGAATACTGCCTAAAAATCAGTATTCCTTCCCAAAATTATAATTATATCCTCAATTCTTTTTGAGGATCACTAATTCCAGGGGACAGGAAGATACACATGTATCAGTTAGTCACCATGCTTTGACCTGATTGTTTATTATTTTCTTTTAAGAAATATAATTTAAATACTAAAAGAAATAACTTTCCATATTTGCCCTTCCCCACAACTTTATCTTCTTTATACCAATGGGTATACCTTCCAAAGTCTGCACCAATTGATAACTTCCGACAAAATGGGTTTGGAAACCTTTTTGTGGACAAAGAGAAAACTGAGTTTGGTTACAAGTTTGCTAGAATTTTTGTAATGTTTCAATCCAAACCAAGAAATTCAATACGGAAGAAATGAAGCTTGGTGTTGTTCTCTCCATTGGTGATCATCAAAACCCAAATAAAGAAGAAAAGTTGATGAAGAGGAGGACAAGAAGGAAATGTTAATTGCAAAAAGAAGACAAAAAGTTGAGGAAGAGCATAACAAGTATGAAATGTTAATTGCAAAAAACGAAGGAACAAACTTGGCGAAGAGCATCACAAGTATGAGATTTTAATTGCAAAAAAGAAGAAGCAAGGTTGACGAAGAGCATAACAAGTATGAAATGGTAATCGCAAGAAAGATAATCTTTTTTTTAGGAAGAGCAGAAGAAAAGTGAATTTATAATTGCTAAAATAAGAAATCAAATGGTATTTGCAAAAAAGATCGATGATCATCCTTCCTGTAGTAATTAATAATATTCCAGATGATCTTATTATTCACAGTATTTTGACGAGATTACCAGCTCGGGATCTAGCCACATACAGTAGAGTCGGTAAGCTACGACACCTTAATTTTTAATGCTAAACCATTTGCTTCCTCTCACTTTGTTCAAAATAAAAACAAGTTAAGTCTAGTATTTCATTTTCTTAACGTATGGAAAAGCAATTTTGGTGGAAGCAGTTACTTTTTCAGAGTACAAGAAAAGGAAGATAAATGTCTTAAAATTAATTGTCTACAAGCTGTAGGTTGCCCAAATACGAGAGAACTAGTAGGCTACTGTAGTGGCTTAGCTTGTCTTAAATCTATGAGAGATGAAGGTAGTCTGTTGAGTTAACGAAACATGGGTAGATTCCTAATCTCGAACGTGATTCAGACTATAGAGGAGTTTGGAAGACCCTTGTGTTGTGGAGTTTGATTCGGACACGTAAAGAAGACATTGAGATTTTTCATCGAACAACTGGTGTGCAATACTGTTGTGCAGAAAAATCATTGTTTACTATGAATTTTTACCCTTTTTATAGCTCCTTCCCTACAACAAACTCGAATTCGAGTACAACCCATAGTTTTAAACATCTACAAACACTAAAATCTTTAATATCCCAGTCATTCAATCACATATTTCAACGTCAAGAACACCTCCATCCATTTTTCTTAGTTTTCTTGCCTTGAAACATTATTGATGCAAAACATATTCAGTTACTACTGAAACTGATCCTCACATGAAGACAGATGAATCAGTTCGAAATCCAATTGAATCAATAATTAGGTGAAGAAGCTGATCTTGCTGTTGCGTGTTGAAAATGAAGAACTCAAAGAAGAGATGGATAATGTTTTGGATGTTAACAGTCAAGAACTAAAAGAAGACCGAAGAGATATTGAAAGATCGGGAAATTTAATAGGGGCAAATTTGTAAATTTCGGTATATATTTTCATAATAATTATAGATAATAAAATAAAAATGGGTCAATCAAAGTCATTGAAAGTCAACCGGTGGTCAAGGTACCAACCCTTAATATTTCAAATGTTGGGTAACAAAGCTAGGTGTTGGACATTTGCTGGGTACCAAACGTTAAATAACCCGAGCATTATTTAGTCCTTTTATGAAGAATCTGAGTTTAACTGAAACTCTTAATATTGATTGAAAGACCAACCATTTAAAATATTAAAATAGTATTATCTTAATATTTCTCATGGAAAGACATGATGGTCGCGGGACCACTTGCTTTGCTAACCATATAGTCCATGGAGTAAGATTTGAAAATATATAGAAATAAAGGGTTTTGATAGAAAGAGGAAGTCCTTGAAAGAGGAAACCTTAATAATAATAAAATAATATTTAAATAAGGCGCACGGCTAGCCAGCCGGCCGTGTGATCCCCACCCCATGGTTTTACTATTTTTATTATTTTATTAATATTTTATCTCTCTTCCTTTTCCTTTTTTGATCAAACTTCCATTTCCTTTGAACATTATTAATAAAGACACCCACTCCTTTTACTCGGGGTGCCCCATATGCCCGAAAGGCAAATATCCATTACTGCTCCATGGAATTCAGCTAAGAAAATCCATGGATCCTGAGTAAGTGAATATTAGAGTATTTCCAGGAATTCAACTGATAAGTACTGCAACTAGAATTAATTAGTGGCTCTATACTAGCATGCAATATGTCTAGGAGCAGATATGATGTAATCAACATCATATTTATTTTCTGGGTCAGACACCATAGATGAATCCCGAATTCAAAAGAGACGCTGAGTCTTTCAGCTTAATCATGAACATTTAAAGTTTATCCTCAAAAACCCTAATGTCACCGACATATATTACTACTTTCATGAAGTTTACAAAACTGCAATTCACTTCTCTTGTGGAAGGTGAAGACATAAATTTCTTATGATTCTGATACTGACCAGAGATGCATAATCCCATATGTGATTTTACGAATATGACCTTCGTCAAAAATCCACCATCAACAATGGTACACCTACATAAACCGATTATGGGTTGATGTGATGAACATCAACCACAATCGGTATACATTAATGTATATATCAACCGGGTCATCAACCACGTTTGAATTTTTACACAAGCCTAGAAATTTTTATATTTATGTTATAGAGCATAAAAATACGAGTTGAACACAAAAAGAATAAGGTCATTCCGACATCGGACGAAGATGTTATGAGCAAAACAGTCGAAGAAATGCACATATTATAATCGGTTGATAAGGACGTTTATGTAAACCGCTTCTGGCAAAAAAAAATTTACAGAAAGACTCTTGAATTTCAGTTAGGCTAGTGCTATCCCGCGCGGCACCTTAGGAGAAGGTTATAAGCTAGCGAGTTTTGACCCGTTAGATTTTGAGATCACACCATCTCTCTCATCTGGGAACAGCTGTAAAACTTTTAGTGGTTGCAAAAGAAACTCCTTATCAAAACTAGATCTGTGTTCTTTCTGTGTCTATTATGTCCTCTCCTCATTTTCCATCAAACCGAAAGAAAAAAATTAATCTTCCCCATTTTGGTCTGCAACAACTTGATTGAAAGCAAGAAAAATGAACATTCTAAAATAGATCTTGGGTTATTCTTCCAGATTTCTCTAGTTTTTCAGTTGAAAGTGCAGTAGACAGAGAGAGAAAATAGAATTACAAGACTCGAAAAAATTGAAAAGCGAAGTTTGGAAGAAAGAAGCAAATTCATCCAAAAATGAATTTTCTTACAAATCAAACTCATCCAAAAACAAAAGAAGCTAGTAATAATATAATCCCTGATTATCTTAGTTTCAGTTCCATACACAATTTCTCACACTCTCATGTTCTTCCCTTTATTTCAATCATGCATTCAATCCGGTTCCTCACACAGATTAAATTGGGTCATAATTGTGATTGGTAAATGGGAATTAAAGATAAAAACTATGGTTTGATACTTTGATAAGTATTACGAATGATGAAATCTAGTGACAAGACAAGATTTTGATAATTTGTAACGCTCAATTTGTAGTTGTATATACTTTGAATCAGAAGACATCCTCCACAACCCTCTCCATCTTCTACTCCTCATCAGTAATTGTTGAACACAGTGTTTCCTTATTTCTAAAACCCATTAATCCAATCTAAATCTAACGGTTGGAAAGGTGCTAGCTTATAATGCTGTTATAAGCGACAGTGTGGGAGAGCACATCCCTTTCAGTTATTTACAATCGTTTTACTGAGGAACTATATCAATTGACTGAGGACAATCTGATTGGTTTCGAGCCTTATTGGGAATGGGAACGTCAGAGTTGTGAAGTCCGCTGGTGCGATATGATGGGTCTTAATGGGTTTAATGACCAAGCCCAACATGCTCGGTCAAACAATTTCAGCCCTCCAAAATTCCAATATTACTTACAGAAAATCTAAACATACCGCCCAAAAAACAAGCCTAAAACCATCCCCTCTCACATACTTAATATGGTGCGGCCCAATGATGGGACCCCCTGCTATTCACCCGGGGCATGGGGGCCGTCCTCACGTGAGAGGGAGTTTTTTACCTTGTTTTTCATGGCAGTACGTGTTGAATCATTGTAGTAATTATGATAGAGAAACACGGTGACGAAATTAGTCCTACGTGGCGTGTTATAAGTGGTCGCAGTGAGTCATTGGAAAAATCCTATCTGTAAATAACCCTGATCTTATCTAATGTTAGAAAGTCAGATGGTATATGTAAACGCGGTGGTGGTGGTTAGTATGTTTGTAAATAATGCAAGGACGTGAAAATAAAAAATATTAATATTTCCAAATCACCCCCTTCAACTACTTGTACCAACTCTTTCTCGTTCTCCCTCTCTCTTAAACGTACCACACAGGAAAAGAAACGTGATCGTGGAAACTACGACCTTTCTTTCTTTCATCAACGTCTTCGGATTGTCTTCACATTCTATAGGTTCGTAATAAAACCCTATGTATTTCTTTCGTTTAGCTTACCCATTCATCATGTTTTCATTCGAGTAAAGGAAAATCCTGCTTTCTTTTTCTGAGATACAAGGTTGAGCTTTATTGCACGTATTCATTCCAAATTGATTGATGAATGAATGGATCTGATGCATAGTAGATCTATTGTACATATGTATTTTGATTTGTTTGATAGATCTGTTTGGTAAATTGGTTTCAATTTGTGTGGATTATCAATAGATCTGTTTTTTTTGGTTGAATATTTTTATGGAATTTTTGTATGAATAAGATCTGGTGTATAGATCTATAAAATGTATTCACCTCTTTTTTTGTGTCAATTTTTATGGAGGTTTGTTACAACAGCTTAACAGATCTTCCGGCGTGTGCTACTATTACGAATTTGTTTGTTCTTGATTTAACCGAAATGTCGTGTCAATTATTGAAGTTTTTTTTTATATCCTTTATCTATCTATTTATAATTATAAATGTGTCTACTGAAATGAAAAGTTTCTTTGTAAATTTCTGTATTAGCTGAATTGATGTTTGGTTAGGGTTAAATTTCTGAATCACCATTTCGTTGTCTGGTTTGATTACATAATATTGTATAAATTGCATTTCTTACTGGGCATAATTCTTCAAGTCTACGGCTTGGAAAAGTTAAATTAGCTCTAAATTGTTTAAATTCGGATGATTTTGAATATACTTGGTCAATGTTGTATTGAATATTCTTTGAAACTTGATGTCAACAGGTTGATTGACATTGGTCTAACATAAAATGGGTGGGGGGTTTAGAGTTTTGCATCTAGTTCGGCCATTCTTGTCGTTTCTGCCAGAAGTTCAGAGTGCTGACCGGAGAGTTCCCTTCAGAGAGAAGGTCATATACACAGTGATCTCTCTTTTCATTTTCCTGGTCTGCAGTCAGCTCCCTCTTTATGGCATACACTCAACGACTGGTGCGGATCCGTTATATTGGATGCGTGTCATTCTTGCCTCAAACCGTGGTACTGTTATGGAGCTCGGAATTACTCCTATTGTGACATCTGGTCTAGTGATGCAGCTTCTAGCTGGGTCAAAGATCATCGAAGTTGACAACAGCGTCCGCGAGGATCGTGCTCTATTGTAAGTTTTCTAAGCTATGCGATTTCGCATGTTTAATGGAATACATATGCCCTATTCTAGTTGTGTTTAGATTCCTGATTAAATAGCAGAGCAGAAATTATGCTTGTGTTTCATTTTGACCATTTATAGTGCATTGCTTGCTCTTTATCTCATTTTAGTTTGCTGTGTTATAACGTATTCTATTCTATGCTTTCATCTGTCAGAAATGGTGCACAGAAGTTGCTTGGTATTCTTATAGCTGTTGGTGAAGCTGTTGCATATGTTCTTTCTGGAATGTATGGTAGTGTTGGCCAGCTTGGTGTTGGAAATGCAATTCTTATCATTATTCAACTATGTTTTGCTGGTATTATTATCATCTGCTTAGATGAACTTCTACAGAAAGGATATGGTCTTGGATCTGGAATTTCCCTGTTCATTGCAACTAATATCTGGTAACATGCTGACCGTGTTTGCTCTGGTTTTTCTGCTTATACTTTTACTTGATTAAGGATGCTGAGATTTTTTTTGTTGTTATTGTAGTGAAAATATCATCTGGAAGGCATTTAGCCCCACTACCATTAACAGTGGACGCGGAGCTGAGTTTGAAGGTGCTGTCATCGCTTTGTTCCATCTGCTGATAACTCGGACAGACAAGGTTCGTGCTCTGCGTGAAGCATTCTACCGGCAGAACCTTCCAAATGTCACAAATTTGTTGGCAACGGTCTTGATCTTTCTCATTGTGATCTACTTCCAAGGGTTCCGCGTTGTCCTTCCAGTTAGGTCAAAGAATGCTCGTGGACAACAGGGTTCATATCCTATTAAGCTGTTCTACACCTCTAACATGCCCATCATTCTGCAGTCTGCTCTTGTATCCAACCTTTACTTCATCTCCCAGGTTAGATAGAACACTCCAGCAAAGTTTGATTTAGATACTTAATTCCTACTATTTAACAATTAGCATACCACTTGATGCCTAACTCTTTCGTTAATCCTGTACTGTTTTCTATACAGTTGCTATACAGGCGGTACAGCACAAACTTCCTTGTGAATTTGCTCGGAAAGTGGAAGGAATCTGAATATTCAGGTGGTCAGTTCATTCCTGTTGGTGGAATCGCTTACTACATTACTGCCCCATCAAGGTTTAAATTGCATTCTTACTTTTCTTTTTATCATTTGACACATCATATAGTCGCAGCTATTTATAACTGATCTCTATGGATATCATTTATAATTTGCAGTTTGGCAGATATGGCTGCCAATCCTTTCCATGCGCTGTTTTATCTTGTATTTATGCTGTCAGCTTGTGCTCTGTTCTCCAAGACTTGGATTGAAGTTTCTGGATCCTCTGCCAGAGATGTGGCTAAACAGCTTAAGGTATTCTTAATGCATTCTTTCTTCGTAATGTAATACTTGATTTCGTCTTTTGACTCTGCACATCACTATATATGTTGTGTAAGATGTATGTAATTTATTGATAAAGGTTTTCACTGAAGACTTCTCTTACTTACTAAAACAGTCACTGGAGAGATTTCTAGAATGTAGGTTGCTCTGTGGGTGCAATTGTTTGAGTGACCATATCTTTAGCTTAATGTCTTTAGCCGTTGCTTTCCTTCTATGCATTGACATTTCAATTTCGATTCATCTGTGTATACAAGTTGTCTAGTTAATAATGGTAATAACTGGATGGCTTAGAAAGTGCTGCCCCCTGTAACTCTTTTTTTCACGTTTTAATCATCCCAATTTATTTTTTTAATTTTTTTGCAGGAGCAACAAATGGTGATGCCTGGACATAGGGAGTCAAATTTACAGAAGGAATTGAACCGATACATCCCAACAGCAGCAGCTTTTGGTGGTATGTGCATTGGAGCATTGACAGTGTTGGCTGATTTCATGGGTGCAATTGGTTCTGGAACTGGAATTCTTCTTGCAGTCACAATTATTTACCAATATTTTGAAACCTTTGAAAAGGAGAGAGCCAGTGAACTTGGGTTCTTTGGACTCTAAGCACTCCGAGTTTGTTCAGTTGGCTCTGAAGAACGGTTTTGGTGGGCGCCAATGGAGAGGCTCCTCCCCAGCAGTTTTGGCGAGAGCTCAGAGAAAGTATAGTAGCAAAAAGATCATCCCTACCTTTCTAACAACATATGTCCCCGTGGGTAGAAAAAAGAAAGATCTGCCCACCTGATCGCAGAAGAATTACTGTTTTCTTTTTGTTTGTCCCCTCCGTTTTTTTGTAGACTTAAAATATCTTGGCTTACGGAAAAAATATCAAGAAAAAGAATTACTGTTTTCTTTCAGTAGAAAAGAATTCTGTTTACTTGATTGCTATTGCTCATATTTTGTTCAGGATTCAGAGAGATCTGTAATTTTTGTACTGTTATACTAATCAGAATCTGAATAGTGATAAGGCTTAATTGAATTTGAACATTTATTTAGGAAATAACCTTAGCATGCCAGCGTGAAACATTGTCCTGTTTGTTGATGGGAACCGTGCAAAACAGTAAGATGGTAGGAATAACCTTAGGGCCTGTTTGTTACGATTTTTAAAAACGATTTTCATCATTGGATTTACTCAAGCCAGAGACTTTGCTACAGCAGTCTTTTCAAATCCAAACAGAGTTCATGGTAAATTCCTACGCATGCGACTGTATAATGGTGATGAAAACATTCATGATATTGATTTTAATGGGCAAGATGTAGTTATAGAGTTTACACTAAGAAGTGATCTTGTTGAAAAGGGTTATGTAGCAAGGAAAGTTGCTGAAAAAGTGGGTTATGTTCTTTCTTTAACTGGTCCTCTAGACAACAAAGGAAGTACACATCGCTTGGTGAATTTCTCGAGAGCTTTTATTCATCAGATCAAGATCATCCTTCTAAATGGAAGAGATAAAGAAACTATAAAACTCAGAATCTTCTGTGTGTATTCCTCATAGCACATATAGAGATTGTTGGTATGTTGATCACATAGGGAGCAAGTGTGAGGCTAGAATCATGGAATACAGAAGGCACTTTCCAAGAATTTTCATCAATGAAGAGGAAGACGAAAATAAAGTTCAGCAAGAAAAGAAGGATGGAAATATGGAATCTTTAGTTGAAGCTGCAACCACTCTGAGAATCTATGAAAGTCAATTAGATAAAGATGAGCACATGGCTAGAGGAATCAAGAGAAGAAGAATATCAGTGGAAGAGGGTAGTGCTGAAAAAATAATTGTTGAAAAAAGAAAAAATAAAGAAGAGGACAATAATACCAACAGGGAAAGGAAAATTATTACTGCAGAAGAATTGAAAAAAGCTATTAAAGAAAAATCCCATGTTATTGATAGTTCAAACATAGAAGAAGACGCAAAAAACCAGCAGAGATATCCCAACAAAACAAAACAAGTGGAGATAACCAAGGAAAGAATGCAGAGGCAGAGGCAGGAAGACTGGTTCAGACTATTAGGTCAATTCACAAGCATCTCAAGAAACAGAAGCATTGTTATTGATGAGGAAATGGAGCAACTTAACCAGAATATAGTGAATGATTGGTATATGATTGAACAACAAAAAGAATGTATCCCATTTGAAGTTGCTGAAAAAATTCTAACTGATGAATCTGAATTGGAAAAGGGGAGAAAGAGAAATGAATTGGTTAGAATGAGCTCAAATGCTGATATGAGTAATAAAGAAGTTGATGATTTGGCTTGTATGGGAGAAACAGACCCACTGTCCTGGAGTATGATTCAACATGAAGATAATTCTCAAAGGGCAACTACTGAGGAGGTCTTCATAGAGCAAGAGAATTCAGCACAAATTCCAATGGAGCACTTGGAGGTATGGAACAACAAAACATCTTTTTTAAATCTCAATACTATCATATAATATCTCTTAACTAGAATAAAATCTTGCATGATATATATTTCTGATCATATGATATTTGTTTATCTTCACTCCATGATTTTTTCTATCCTCTTTGATAATAAATATTTCAATCAAAATATTCTCTTAAGTGTTAGATATTTATTTTTAATGGTTGATTGCACTATATGCTACATAACTCCATATAACTATAAAATTGCCTGTTTTCATGTGGTAATGGAAGAAAATAATGCTGGGTATGACTTTAAGGTGTTATCCTGGAATTTGCAAGGAATTTGGTCAAAACTAAAACAAGACCATCTAAAATATCTAAGTAAGACACACAATTTAGATATAATCTTCTTATCGGAAACTAAAGTTCAAAATAACACAGTAGAAAAAGTGATGCATAAAATTCAGGCAAAAGACTGGTTCATTTTTCCTTCTATTGGTAGATCTGGAGGCATCGCCATTGCATGGTTCCAGGGAATATCAGTAAACCTTATCTCTTTTAAAGATAATGTCTTTAATTTCTATGTCATTAAAGATAACTTGTGCTGTAATATTTCATTCATATATGGTGCTTTGAATAATAATATGAGGATAAACCAATGGGAATTCATTAGTAATTTTAGTGATCATAATTTACCCTGGATTTTAATAGGGGATATGAACTTTATCCTTCATAAAGATGAAACAGAAGGAGGAAATGAAACATCTACCAGTAGTTTATCTTATGTTTATAGTTGTATACATAACTTAGGTTTGGTAGATTTAAATTTTACTGGATTACCATTCACTTGGACTAACAAGAGAACAGGTGAACAAAATATACATGAAAGGATATATCGTGTTAT
Source organism: Papaver atlanticum (assembly GCA_023531105.1). Lineage (NCBI taxonomy): Eukaryota > Viridiplantae > Streptophyta > Magnoliopsida > Ranunculales > Papaveraceae > Papaver > Papaver atlanticum. The sequence continues at coordinate 20,998 of JAJJMB010006035.1, read as the reverse complement.
TGTAAATCATAAATGGTTAGAATGGCTGCCAAAATCATGCACTAGACATTTAACCAGAATTGCTTCAGATCATGCCCCAATTATGTTAGAAACTAGACCTAATATTGAAAAAGGGAATAGGCCTTATAGGTATATGAAATGCTGGATGGAACATAAAACATATAATGACACTATAATCAAATCTATAGAAGAAAGTAGAAATAGAAATATAAGTTTAAATGGTTTAATCAAGAAGATGGAATATGACCTTAGGATTTGGAACAAATCGGAATTTGGGAACATCTTTAGAAATATATCTAATATAATTGCTGAAATTGACACTGAGAACAGTAAACCTTATAGTTTAGAAACAAAAAATTGAACAGAATACCTACAAAATGAGTTAAGTTCTTGGTATGAAATAAAAAAATATATATTGGAGTCAACATGTAAAAGACAAATGGATGAAAGAGAATGATCATAACACAAGATTTTTCCATCAGAATGCCTCAAAAAGGAAAAGAATTAATAGCATTTATACCATTAGAGATAGTAGCGGATTGTGGATAGAAGGGCAAAAAAAAGTTTCTGATGTTATAACTAAACACTTCAAAGAAATATCCCAAACTAGTAATAATAATATTGATCCTATTTTCAATAGTATTATAGATACTAAAATTAGTCATGAAGAGAATGTAAAACTATGTTCTATTCCAGACAGAGAAGAAATAAAAGAAACTTTATTTTCTATGAACTCTTGGGGGGCTCCTGGGCCTGATGGGTTTCCCCCAGGTTTTTACCAACATCATTGGGATAACTTAAGTGATGAAATTGTTGATTGGGTTCAAAATGTCTTTAGAAACGAAAATTTAGAACAAAAAGTGAATCACACATTCATTACACTAATTCCTAAGAATAAAACACCTAAAACACCTATTGATTTCAGACCCATTAGCCTTAGCAATGCTCTTTACAAAATAGTTGCAAAAATTATATCCAATAGAATGAAACCACTTCTGGATAACTTAATATCGCAAAATCAGTTTGCCTTCATACCAAAAAGACAAATAACTGATAATATTATAGTAGCCCATGAAATTCTACATACTATGAAAACTAGTAAAAGAAAGAATGGTCACATGGCTCTGAAATTAGATTTATCTAAAGCTTTCGATAGATTAGAATGGGATTTTATTATTAATTTTTTTTAGAGTTATAAGGATTTTCGTCTGATTTATGTAATTTAATATATGCTTGCATCTCATCTGTGTCTTATGCTGTTCTTGTGAATGGAATTCCTGGAGAAACTTACTACCTATCTAGAGGAATTAGACAGGGGGATCCTTTATCCCCCACAATTTTTATTATATGCATGAAAGCTTTATCAAAATTATTGTTGCATGTTGAAAAGCTTGGTGATATATCCGGTGTTAAAGTTACAAAGAATAGTCCCTTTGTTTCGCATTTATTTTTTGCTGATGGCTCTTTTCTTTTTACTTCAACAACCATAGTACAAGCTAGGAATTTGCTTAACTACCTAAAAATCTTTAGTGAATCATCAGGTCATCTTATAAATTATCAAAAGTCAGGAATATACTTTAGTAAAAAGTTGAAAATAAACATTGTAAATTACTTGCTAGAATCCTTAAGGTCAGTAGAATCACCAAAACTGATACTTATCTAGGCACCCCTCTTTTTTTTTCAATAGATCCAAAACCTTTAATTATCAAAACATGTTACATAAGGTGTACAATAGAGTTCAAGGTTGGAAAGCAAAATTTCTTTCACAGGCAGGGAGAACTACTTTAATTAGTTCAGTCACTAGTGCTATGCCAATCTACCAGATGATGTGTTTTGCTTTACCAAAAAAGAATTTAGATGGACTTAATGCCCTACAGAGGGATTTCTGGTGGAAAACAATTTGATAAAAACAAAGGTATTTATATAAAAGCTTGGGATTCAGTTTGTATTAGTAAAGAGTATGGAGGTTCAGGTCTTAAAAACCCCCACAAGTTTAACCTAGCCTTGTTAACTAGACTAGCTTGGAGATTATTAGAAAACCCAGACAAGCTTTGGAGTATTATTCTGAAATGTTAGTACTTTCCTAAAACAGATCCGCTACATTGCAAAAAGAAGTCAGTTAGATCTTGGGTTTGGACAAGCATATGTAAAGGTATAAAAATCATTAAGGAGAATCGTAGTTGGGAAATAGGTAATGGTGAAAATATCGACCAGTGGCATGGTAGATGGTTACCAAATGGTAATTTACCTAAACCTAGGGGAGAAGTCATTAGTACACAGTTTAAAAAAGTTGCTGATATAATAGACAACAATGGTAATTGGAATAACAACCTCATTGAACACTTGTTTGATAGTAATACAGTAAAATAAATAAAATCTCTAGAACCATACTCTAGCATTGATGGCAAAGATAATATTAAGTGGATAGGAACTCAAAATGGATGTGTGTCAGTCAAATCAGCCTACAACTATATTGCTAATAAAAACATTGGTTTTGAAAAAGTTACTTGGAAATCAATTTGGAAGCTTAATGTTATGCCTAGGGTTAAAATCTTCCTCTAGAAAACGTTGAGTGACTGTTTACCAGTTAGAGAAGTGCTTGGCAGACATATACCAATTGATACTCATTGTATGCTATGTAATAACTTGAAATCAGAAAGTTTAGACCATCTTTTTACTGAATGCATTTTTTCAGAAGCTATCCGGAGAGGAATGTCTCTCACAACAGCTTTATATAAAGCTGTTAACATAAGTTATAAAGATTGGTTTATTCAATGGCTGGAAGATAAGGAAAATAGAGAATTGTTTGCTTACATTCTCTGGCATATCTGGAAATATAGATGTAGAGTGGTTTTCGATAAAATCAAACCAAAACCATAAAATTTAATAAACCTGATTAGAAAAAATATGTTGGTTTACTTGAATTGTTGTAAATCTTCTGAAATCAAACAGAAGGAAAGAGCCAAATGTGAAGTTTATCACCCAATCTGCAAAATGGGAAGGGAACAAATAATAAGTAGTTGCAATTTCATTTTATTTGATGCTGCTTATCAGAAAAAAAGCAGGGAAATTTGCTTATGGTATTATATTGATAGACAATAATGGTGATATATGTGACTTTGTAGGAGGCTCAGGTAGATGCTGCAGTTCAGATGAAGCCGAGGCAAGAGCCTGTAGAGAAGCTACCAGATGGGCAGGAGGAAGAGGTTTAGATAACCTAGTTTTCCTTAATGATAACCAAAATATCATCAATGAAATGAAAAAGAAGTTTTTTGCTATAGACTGGAGGAGTAAAGCTTGCGTTCTTAAAGCCTGGGAAGATAAGATTTTTTTTTCTAATGCTTCCTATGACTACATAAATAGAAGATGTAATTTTCTTGCTGATAAGTTAGCTAAATATCTGATAAGGTTCAATAGTATTGTAATAAACTCTAGAAACATGGATGATCAGAGTAAAGCTCCTTGGATAGCAAAACTCAGTGATTCCAATCATGTAATCTCATTTTCTTAGTTTAATATATATGTTCTTTTATCAAAAAAATAATAAATAATAATTAAAGCATACCTTTTTTTTTTCGTGTTTATGTTGTGTGAACACAGGTCAAATGGGTGGCCCACCATTTCCAGTTCCAGAACAATCAAGTAAAAACTGGCTATACTTTTCGGTTAAGAAAAACAAACTTAAATTAGGATAAGTCTCAACAGCTTAACATTAAGTCCCACAAGCTAGATTGAGCTATTAGATTAGCCAAAAAGTATTGTAGTTCAAAAAAAAGTGTTGTCTATTGGTTAACACTAGTTATCTCTTCTAGCATTACCTTTTCGCTGAACGCTTTAGCGCTGGAAGAATATTCCAGGGTATGCCTGCTAGCGCTGAACCATACAACGTTTGACCTTTTTTTTTTCCTACACCCACTTTACACCATCAACGACTTTTTTTTTCCTTCAAATTTCAAATTTTGAAATGTTCCTTTTTTTTTCCCTACACCTAGTTACACCACCAACGACTATGTTTTTCAAATTTTGAATTGTGAAATGTTTCACAATTTGTTCCCATAGTTGTTTGTTTCAAAATTTGAAAATTTACGAAACTAAGGAATTATTGCAAAACAAGGTTACAATGTTTTTTTGAAGAAATAAAACAAGTACATTGAAATTAAAATTCTATTTCTAAATTAACTTCTAACTAAAACTTAAAAATGAACTTCTAAATAACTTAATTTAGGGGATAGGTGGCAATCCATTACGGACCAAAATCTCGTTCTTCCATAGTTTGTAGAGGGGTTTCTCCCAATCCTCTACTTCATTCATGTTTTGGCGTAGGATCTTCAAGTCAGCTTCTCTTTGTTGTGTTTGTACCAAGATTGTAGAGTTTTCCATGTGCTTCTTAAGGTACTCTTCCCCTGTTTCATACTTGGCAATCCTTTGTGCTTGCGATTTTTCAAGAAGTTCGATGAGCTTATCCATTTTTTCATCTGCTCTCTGCGATGCTTTAGCCTCACGAGCCCTTCATTTTGAAGAATCTCTCCCTTCACCAGGAGTGGTGATGAGCTACTAAAATTCAAGCATGGCCAGATTGGGTGGATTCTCAATTGCCGAAGCCAATGACTTGGTTATAAGTTTTTGCAAAATTCGCAACAGAAATTCCTTAGAAACGTCTCAAACATGCAATAATTTTTGGGAACAAGTTCTTGAAGAATTTGTGAGAATCAATGGTAATGCTAATGGAAGAAACCGAGGAAGCCTACAAAGTCGGTTAGCATGTATCAAGCGTTATTGCAAGATTTTTGCCATTTCATTAAGAGCATCAAATGGTAATCGTGAAGATGCTATGGTTTTATACCAAGCGGATCAAGGAATGATGTTCATTCATACCACCGCTTTGGAGATATTTGGTGGAGCTCGAAGATGATTTGAAGTATATGCATGAAGAAATATTATGAAGTCCTAGTTAAATATGTAATGTAATTGTAAACGTACTTACATGAAAAAAAACAATATTATGGAGTTATTACAAGAACTAATTAAAATGTCTACTTAATGAAAACGTCCTTGAATGAAAAAAAGGAGTATTATGGTTAAATAAAGTGGTGAATATGAATTTTACTCTCCATTCTCATAAAATGCACCTTCTCCTTCAGGGTCATATTGATCTTTATCGGTATCCACGTCGGTTGTACCCTCATGAACTTCCGGCAAGGAATCATCCATCACCATGTTTGGAATATCACCATCTCTCAAACCTTCTCCATGTCGTTACCAAATGTGTGTAGTGAGTTCCAAGCGAAGTTCCGCCCAATGCGCAGGATTGTACAATACATGAGGAGCTAGCCTTATGTTTCCTTGAATTGGCGGTTGAGGTTCATCTCCCGTGATCCTCCCCCAATCCTCATTGCGATATTCCATCTCAACACACAAATTGTGCATTATCAAGCACCCCCTCATAATTGCCTTCATGTCCGATTTTTTATAATAACGACATGGTTTCAATATAATTCCAAACTTAACTTTTAGACCACCAAATGCACGTTCTATATCCTTCCTTTTGGCTTCTTGGTATTGATTGAAAAGAGATTCTCTATTGTTTGCGGCGGGTTTGTATGCTTGCACAATGCAACCATACATAGGATATGCACCATCTCATAGGCAGTACCCCTTGTCGTAGTTCCTGCCATTGATTTGATAATGACAAGGAGGTGCTACACCACTAAGTTGTCTATCGAACAAACCCGAAGCATGCAAGACATTAAGGTCATTGTTATGCCCACCCAACCCAAAATAGGAATGCCAGATCCATCTATCATATGAAGCTACCGCCTACAAAACAACCGAGGGATATGACTTATAGCCGCAGTGGGATCCTGCTTGATCCATTAGACATGCTCTCCATGCCCAATGAAAACAATTGACACTACCAAGCATCCCAGGAAATCCTCGAGCTTCATTTCCTGCCAAAATCCTTTCTGTATCTTGAGCGGTAGGCTGACGCATGTATCGACCATTATAAATCCAAATAATTGCATCCATAAACTTCATAGCATAATAGTAGATAGTGGTTGCTCCCATTTAGGTGTAATCATCTAAGGAATCGGGTGCAACACCTGATAGACACATTTATGTGTCTGAATTATCCACAATTTTATATATTGTTAGTGCTCATTTTTGTACGTATTATGGTGTTTTATGTGTATGTAGGTATTTTTGGAGAAATAAACTTTTGTGGAGAAATTGGCTCTAAAAGTTGCATTTAAACCTCCGGAGAAAAGTACTATAGGCACCCAACTTTGGCTAAGGGAACCCTCGAAATGTGTTAAAAACGCCCCTAGAGAAGTGTTAAAAAACACCAAAGGAATTTGCTAAAGACACCCAATAAATTACTAAGGGGCACCCTAATCGCTAAGGGGACACTGGACTTGAATAAGCGGTGACCTCATCTTCAACCTTTTGAAATACATTTATGGAGGGAAAATGGGTTTTTAAGAACCAGAATTAGGGTTCGAGAATTGGAGGTGTTTAAGTGAGATTAAATCGCTGAAACTTTTTGGGTTCTCTCTACTAAGCTAAATAGGGCTGGTAAGGTTGTTGGTTTCGATTAGAATTGGCTGTAATCATGGATTTGGATAAGTTATCATTCTCGGGTTTATTCTTCTCTGGGAATATTTGTTTGGACCTGTGAAGAGTTTTGGTTACTCCCTCCGTCTTTTATTAACTGTCCTAATTGACAAAGTCAAGATATTAAGGGGACTGTAAGAAATGTCATGATTAACCCTATTAAATGCTATATTATTACTAAAATTAATACAGATGAAAAGATTATGTATGAATAGGTAGAAGGTTTGTTAGGAATTTTACAATTGTCCATAAAAAAATTATTTAAAAAGGGAATGGCGATTAATGTGAAAGATATTGAATAATTTTTTTTCCTTATATATATATGGTGATACTATATAAGATTTTGGATTGAGTTTATATTAAAACTGATTTTATAATTATGAAAAATAAAGGATATATATGGTAGTTTAAGGGGAAAATATGTCTATAAACAGAGCGGACAGATAAAAAAAGATAGACCAAAATAGAATTTAGGACAGATAAAAAAAGACAGAGGGAGTAGATTCAATCGTTGGAAGTGATTGTGCTGGGCCTGTTTGAGCTAAACGGGACTGGTAAGTCCTGAAGATTCGAAAGAGTTTGGCTGTATCGAAGGGTTTTGAAGCACACAGGGAGCTCATGTTTGTGAGTTTATCACGGGAAGTACATAGAGTTTGAGCGTGTTTGGAAGACTTGCTTGACCATTTGGAATGTTTAGGAGTTAAATAAGGTGAGTTTGGAGTGTGTATCTGGCAAATAAGCGTGTGAAGGAACTAAAACAGGAAATTATTTCCCGTGTTTGCTGTAAAAGGAAAGAAGATTATGGAGGAGTTATTACCGAGATTTGAAGACCCTGTTGAGTATAAAAGAGATGCTCGGACCATAGAGAAAGATGATAGAGAGTTAGGCGAGGCTAGGGAGCAGAGATCGAGAGTTAACAAACCTCTCTGCTGCTGCCATTGAAGAGGAAGAACGAAGAACATTAGGTTCACCATAATAGTCGCAGAAGCAGTCATATTCAACCACAAAAACAGTATATCATTGCATAATCAGTAGTGAAAGACTTTTTGGAACTGAACCTCGTAGTGGTGTTATCACTAGTAGTTGTGCTGTTATGGTGGCTAAATACCTTTAGCGACTGAAAATCGTTGTAAGCATATTTACATCTTTTTGAATACAATGATTAATTGATTTTTCTTCAATTTTCGATTCATGGGTTGCTAAATTTAATTTCTAGGGTTGAGGAGGAAACTACTTTTGATATATAATTTTTAGTATTTATTTTTTCTTTAATTATTACTCTCCAATTAGTTTCAATTGTTAAGAAATTTTCTCTTCTTTTAATGCTTCATAATAACTGTTTTGGATCGTCTTCGGCGGTTGATCTTTTATAAGCGAAGGAAAATTAGGCCTTAGATTATCGACTTGAGTCGAATTGATATTTCATTAACGATAAATTTTTCAAGGCTTGAAATTGGATTCAAAATAGCCTTGTGTAGTTTTGAGAGTAGATTAGAGAAAATAATTATTGAATTTACAACCGTTAGAAGTAGTGGAATCCGAAACCCTAGACCTATCTCTCTTCATCTTGTTCCATATTTTGCACATATTTTATAATTTTTAGTGTTTTTATTTATTAAGTTTAAAATCAATTCTTATAAAAAGTTCGAGCGAACGATACTCTTACTTACCACAATTAAAACTGCATCAACACCTTTGGAAAAATGTTTCATGACGACAACCATTTTCATATATGGAGTATGACCAGGAATACCGCAAACATCCGTATTTTGGCGAAAATCATGGTCATAATCACAAACTTGCTCTAAAATTCTCAGAAAAAGGGGACGAGGAAAAGCAAACCGACCTTTGAACTTCTTTGGCCCATACATACAATTGAAGTTGAAGTATTGTTGCATCATACAAGCATCAGCATCTACACGTTTTCTGTGCAAGCTCTGACGGGTCTTGACTTTATTCGGCACAGGTTGATATATTCCTTGCCTCCTATGTGACTCCAAAAGCGTAGCCACTGCTAGAACATTCGTCTCAGTAACATCTTCATCATCCAGAAGGCCGAACAAAATTCTTCTCAAAGCTCCTTGCATAATGTACCTAATAAAACAAAAAGCTTTCATAACACTCCATAAAAATAAAACACTTAAAAAACGGCATAAAATATAATACTCAATTAAATAAAAAGCACTTATAATACGCCATAAAAAAATAACACTCCATTAAATAAAAAGCACTTAAAACACACCATAAAAATATAACACTCCATATGTTTTAAACACTACAAGTGGTTTCATAAACGCTACAAGCACTTTCATTCAATCAAAAGAAATGACGGGGTTGTTGGGTGTATCGAGAATCATAAACAATGTTAGGATCGCTTTCATCCAACAACACATCGGTAAATTCATTGCTTTTGTCAATGTTGTTGTTGATCTTGTGATGTAGTAGCTTCATCTTCACGCCTAGGATGGTAATAATCTTCTGGATTGTTTGAAGGACAATGTGCATATGTACCACCCAATGAAAGGTCTTATGGATTGTTTGGTTGTTGGGAAAAGATAGATGGTATTAAAGAAGAATAAGATCTTCCAGATGAGGAACATGAAGTTGTAGCTCTTCGGTATGTCTCATTCCATACGACTTGACGAGCTCCAAGATTGAATGAATATTATCGTGCCATATACTTGTAGCAATCCTCCTACAAGTATAAAGTAGAGAGATTTAGTTAAATATTCAAGAAACTTAAAATGAAAATGCAAACAAATGTAAATGTACTTACCAATGTCAAACCCATCCAGGAAAATTCAAACGGACAAGGTACTTCTGGAACTGGTATTTTCTGTTCTACGCCGACTTCATTGGAAAATGGTAAATTGAAATCTATCTCCGGCAGCTGTGACAGGAGCTCGTTCTGTATGCCATAAGTATATGTCTGCGACATCATGTTAGGTGGCGGATGATTAGGAAACAAATGGCGAGGAACAGCTGAGCTACCCAATGTTATCATCGACGTTCTGTGCATGGTATGACTCAGTGAGATAAGGTCCAACACTCTTCTTCTTCCATCAAGTGTTATATTGATCCTCAGTGACTGCATAATAGGCGGTGCTTACATCTACTCTCGCTCTGTCCTCAACTGATTTAAAATTTGGAGGATTTGCTTGAACTACAATCTCACATGCTATCTGTCTCTGGAATCTCCCATCCAAGTAACAACTAACTCTTGTGTTTTTATCCAGGTCAAAAAATACAACTCTCCTTCTGGATAATTGTAGTGCGTAGTCATAGTGGTCTCCCACAGAAAACTCACTATCTACCCATGGTTGCCAAATACATGATGCACTTGTTCTAGTGTCAATATGTGTTCTTGCACTTTTGACCGAGTGTTTCCTAGTATCCTTTTGGCCTCCTACATGTCCTCTCTTCCTTGATATAATGTTAGTCTTCTTGAAGAGACAAATCTTTGGGAAAACATCATAATGTCCTCCAAGTGTCTGACAAAGCAAGGGTTGCATGTTGCATAAGTAATAATAGTATTAATACTCAACTACCATAACCATGCCAGATAAATCCTTACCCTTGGTTGACCATTCGTCAAGAAATTTATAGGTATTACCTAACGAAGCTATACCCCAATCATATTCCCCAACTCTATCTAAATAAGCCAACAATAGAACCCAACATTTATCTACTCTTAAACTAGAATCCGCAAGAATAAAATGACCAAAACACCAAAGAAAGAATGCTCGTGTCAATACCTCTGCACATGCAATATTGTCCTGGTTTTCTATACTTTTAATGTAGTTTTTCAAGATAGCCAAGGATATTGAATTTTTCTTAGAGTCCTATGCACCATGATGATTTTTTATATCAAAAAAACATAAATCATCCAGAGCGGGATATGTTAGATACCCAACGGCGGCATAACTACTGGTTGTTTACTAGGGTCACCAGTGGGAATTCCCGTTAACATGTACCAATCTAAAGGAAGGATGCCAATTTCAATCTCCTGAAAATGAAAGCTCTTCGTTTTTCCCCACCATCTCTCAGCTATGGCTTCAACTAAGCCTCTATCCCCTTTGGCGAAATCAAACTAAAAAACAGAAGAAACCCTACAATTCTCACAATATCGTTGTGCTGACGGATTATCGTGCACTAAAATTTTATAAAACACTTCAACCTCTTTCAAACTACTTCTAAAATTTACATTGCGAGGACCTCTCGTAACATCTTGACATACATGTTTATCAATATTTTTTGACGATACTATATCCAAACGATCTAGCAATTCATCCATACTCATAATATAATCAATAACAAACATGAAAAAAAATATCAATCACAAGACTTGTTAGAGCACTGGTCGGTCGAACTCGCAAGCGTTGCTATCTCAATCTTGTTTGTCAAGTTTAATTGCCAATACTATAAGTCTTGATTTCTAGTCTACTTATAGCTAAGTCTCGGACTAGGATAATAAGTGTAGTTGAGCTCTAGACTCCACGATGTTCATCATGCGAAGACGAAGAACTACTCAAGGAACTTGTGGAACTTCATCGACAAAAAGGTATGTGGATACTTGAACTTATCTATCACTCAAAATTCTATCTTTTCTATCTCCTATTTTGAGACAAAAGTCGTATTGCTATATAGACTTCAACTATACACATGTGCTATTTTGAGCCGAGATTAACTCATTTATCTATGCCTCAAAATATGTGTTGGTAAGCTTTCGCTTTGGCCAAGTTCATCTTTACTAGTGACAAAATTCATGTTGAGTATTTAAAAAACTTGAAAATCGCTTTTATGAAAAATAGTTTGTGAATAACAACTATATAACATACTCTAAGAAAGTTTCAAGGATTGAAATGAGAGTTTTGAACATGTAACCATCTTTGGATATAAACATAGTTTGTTCTCACATTTGTGTAAAAGTCCAGAATCGGGAACCCAAAGTATGCGTACTCGCACACGTACTGGCGGTTGTTGGAAATCCGGGTAAGTATGCGTACCCGTACGCATACTGGCGGAAAGTTCACGTCCGTGAATTTCTGCTGGAGTTTGAAAGTGAAAACCAAACTCGTCCGGTTACATAAGTACACGTACCTGTTCGCATACTTAGGTAGGTTACTTTCTAAAATCGGTTTGTTCATGAACTAAAACATTTATAAAATAAGGAATGCAATCTTTGTAAACCGTGGTTATAATGTTCATGATTTGATTCGAGTGAATCAAAATCGATTTTGCTTCAATTGTGTCTTGTATACTTCTATGAGATCTAAGCAATTGAACAACTCTCTAACTAGTTCATTTGAGTCACTTGAACTAGTTATGGTGAAGATGAATAAGGTTGATATGAAAGTGCTTATATGGCTAACCATTGGTTAACTATTATTGAACCAAGTGTACATGTTTAGGTACGGTTACCCAAACCTAAATGAAGTTACATTTCATTTGTGTATAACAAGCTAAGTTCGATCTAACGGTTGAAAGATATTAGCTTGAATCTAATCAGGTTTTCATCTAACGGTGAATATTGAATGCTTTGTTACCAAGGTAACTTAGATTGCAAACCCTGATTTGGAGACTATATAAAGGAGAACTCTAGCAACTGGGAAACCTAATCCCCACACCTCATGTGTGATACTAGTTGTATAAGCTAGAGTTGATTCTCCTTTAACCTTAGGTTTTTCACGAAACCCTGTAGGTTAACGACTTAAAGACTTCATTGGAATTATGAATCCAAACCCAACTATTTTCTCTGTAGTTGCGTGATCTGATCTTGCTGTTTCTATCGTGATTGAGTACAATCATAAGATTGGCTTGAGATTTATAACTCCGATAGGCAAGATAGGAAAGTAGTCACAAATACATTCGCCTCATCGTTTGTGATTCCACAATATCTTGTTTCGCTAGTCGATTAAGATTATTGTGAGATGATTGATATTTCTAGGCTATTCTTCGGGAATATAAGTCTGGTATATCAATTGGTTCCTGTTCACCTTGATTTATCAAAAGACGGAACAAAACTCGTAGGTATTTCTGTGGGAGACAGATTTATCTATTCCTATAGACTTTTCCGTGTGAGACAGATTTGTTTATTAAAGTCTTCGACTTTGGGTCGTAGCAACTCTTAGTTGTGGGTGAGATCAGCTAAGGGAATCAAGTGCGTAGTATCCATCTGGGATCAGAGACGTAAGGAGCACAACTGTACCTTGAATCAGTGTGAGATTGATTGGGGTTCAACTACAGTCCAGACCGAAGTTAGTTTGTAGTAGTCTAGTGTCTGTAGCGGCTTAATACTGTGTGGTGTTCAAATCTGGACTACGTCCCGAGGGTTTTCTGCATTTGCGGTTTCCTAGTTAACAAAACTTCTGGTATCGGTGTTATTTCTTTTCCGCATTATATTTTGTTGTATAATTGAAATATCACAGGTTATGCGTTGAATCGATCAATTGGTAAATCCAACCTTTGGTTGTTGATTGAAATTTATTGATCCTTGAACACTGGTCTTTGGTACCGTTCAAGTTATTTCTCTTGTATTCAACCAGGCTCGAAAATTCCTATTTGTTTGAGTGTAGATTGAATCGATAAATTGAGATATAACTCTTTGATATACTTTTGTTAAGATTGAGTCTGACTGTCTAGTTGATTCTCTTAAAAGTATATTGGAATTAGTCCATACAAATTGCTAAGCGAAATATTGGGTGTGGTTGTTAGACCCCCGCTTTTTCAATTGGTATCAGAGCTGGCAAACACATTTAAAGACCTCATATGTTTGTGTTTGTAGCGATCTGACTCTATGGACAGAAATTCTATCTCCATAAACGTACCACCAGTCTTCGATGGCTCAAACTACTTGTTGTGGAAAATCGCTATGCGTGCTTTTCTTCAATCTCGTTATTTTCAAACATGGGTACATGTTGTTAATGGCTATGATCCTCCGGTTAATACAGAAGGCGATGTATCTATACCTAAGGATATTGGTAGATATAGTCCAGAAGAAATCCTTGCTGCAAAGCAAAATTCTTACGGCTTAAATACTATCATACATGCCATTACCCCAGATCTTCAGCAGCATGTGACTACGTGCACAAAGTCTAAAGAAGCCTCGGATAACTTAGAAACTGTATTTGAAGGGAATACCTCTTAAAAAGAAGCTAGGCTTCAAAACATAATTTCTGATTGGGAAAACCTTCGTATGGAAGATGAAGATTCGTTTGATAAGTTTAATCACAAAGTATCTGAAATTGTTAATGCATCTTTTGCAATGGGTAAGACTATTCCTAAAAAGGACATTGTGATGAAAATTCTCAGATCACTGCCATCTAGATACGATTCTAAGAAGCATGCCATCGTTGAAGGAAATAATCTCGCAACTCTTTCCATAAATACTATGGTTCGTAAGTTAAAGATCTTTTATCATGAGCATACATCCGAATCCGGAAAGGATGTTGCTTTCAAAGCACAAAAGAACACTAAATTACTTGACAAAAGTAAAAGTGTTTGCATCTCTGAAGATTATCTTTCTGAGACTGATTCATCGGATGAAGATCTTGACAAGTCAGTCTCCTTGATCACAAGACAGTTTAGGGACCTTCTTTTGAAGAGAAGTAAACGATTCTCCAGAGATAAACCCAGGTCATCAGTTCAACCCCATAACCGTGTTCCTCCTAAAAACAGGGATAATGATGAAACTTATGACGAGGATATGCCTCAGTGCTTTAAGTGTAAAGGTTTTGCCCATTTTTCAAATGAGTGTCCAAATCGTAAAAAATACACTGGGAAAAAAGGTCTGGCTGCAACTCTTGATGAAATGTCTGACAATTATGATTCTAATGAAGACGAAAATTCAAGTGTTGCACTTCTGTGTGAAAATATTGATTTTGATAATTGTAGCATTACATACATCAATCTTGATATTCTTTCAGAAGAAATCTCAACCAATCTGGAAGAAAAAATTGATCTACCTGTTTCTGTTGGAAACTCTTTTTCTGATTTTTCAGGTTCCACTATGTGTCTAGCCGCATACACATCTCGGGCGTCTGAATCTTCTTCCATGTTGACATGTCCTTATTGTTCTCTCAGAGGTCATGAGTTATCAAAGTGTTTCAAGTTCAAACAAAAAATGAGATATGTCAACAAACTTCAACGAAGAGCGAATCGATTAGCAAACAAGCTAAAACTTGTGCAAGAATCATCATAGGTATGTAAACGCATCTCTTCTTCAAAGAAGTTAGTTTCCAAAGAAAAAACTAGATCATTAGAAAAAGATTTATGGTTTAAACGCTATGAGAAATAGGGCTCTATGAATTCCATTCAAAAAGGTTATGGTGGACAGATCATTGTTCAACCTAGCACAACTTAAATTGTATTGGTTTGTGCGTCTTGTCTCATGTGCCTGATCAAAAGAGACAAGATTTAGAACACCTCAGGCTTTATGAAAAGAAAATTATTCTCGTTTGTTTTGTTTTGTTTTGTTTTGATTTTTTTTTTTTTGCTCTGTGAGCATTGAAAAGTTTGGAATTCATGCCACTTTTCATATCTAATTGATATTGGAAAAGTCTTCCCTATTTAATCAATAAAAGAGGGTTAAAATAGACAATTCTGTCTTTTTTAGGGTAAGAGTTGTGCGTACGTGAATCCTTTGAGTGTATAAATGTTCCGTAACCCTACATTCCTTTTTCCTTCTCTAAGAAACTCTTTTGTCATAAGTTTTGCTTGTAGAGCTTGTTATGAGAATTTCCTCTCACAAACCCATATTACTATGGAGACTCCAAGCATCATAACTTCTGATGGGAAAGATGTTAATATGATTGTTAAGCCATCAATCATGAAGGAAAAAGACATTCCTCATGTTTACCCAAACCTGAAAAGAAGAAGGAGGAATGTGAGAAAACCAAGAGCTGTCCCTTCAAATCTTCAGAAATTTTCTTGTGTTCTTGAAGAATTGAAGGAATTAAGAAAGGAAGTGCAACAAATAAAGGCTTTTGTGTTTAAGACTCTTGAAATTCAGAAGGCCCTGGTTCGGCATCAGTCAAGAAGGTTTGTTGATATCAACTCCTTTCTTCATGAACCTTATGTCCCAATGGCTATTGACGACAAGGAGTTCGGGGACGATAAAGAATTTTTCAAAGGTCTTAATGTCTAGGAAACTTCTTATGAGAATTTATTCTTGTGTGTTTAAGAAGGATAACTAGGGTTTAGAATAGCCATTATTGTGAGTACACATAGCTACTTCCAACGATTTTCATCTTGCAATATTTTTAGATTTATTTATTTAAATTCTAAAGTTTATTTGGAAGATGATTTTGCAGTATTAATCTTTATGATTTCATATATTGCAACTTGTTATGGGATATATGTGTTTGCGTCCGTGAACTATAATTGTCCCATACGTGGTCAAAATTTAAGTCTTTCATATGTCGGTATGCAAGTATTGATAAAAGATTGAATGAACTTTTGACAAACAAAAGTTAAGCCTATTATGTAATTATGAAAATATATATGGAAGATAGGATGAGCTTTTGTTTACAAAGATTATGTCTATTATACGTCATTGTGCAAATAGTGATGAAGAATAAAATGAATCTTTGTTTGTTCCGCAGTATTGATCTTCCCTGATCCATTTTTATGTAATATACTGTGCGGCTCCGTAAGTTTTCTTATGCGAGCATTTCCGATTAAATTAATCATGGGTTCTCTTGTGGTTAATTTAATTGATATTTTTGGATACAAATTCATATTCTTATGTGATTTGTTAATGTCCAAAGAAATCCTTCTTTTCTTGTGAAAGTAAGGTCGCTCTTGTTGTTCTTTCGAGAATGACATTTTATGGGGGAGAGTTCTTAATTGAACTTGTGCTTAATTGCCAAATATTTGTGGGGAGTGCGGCTGTGGAATATTATAGGGGTTATCTTGTATCTTTATAAACTCCTTGATGAATGCATTTAGTTTCAACTATATGATTGCATCTAAACAAGTTGATATGTGCTTTTCTTTTGGTCATGAAGTATCTCTATGGAAATTTCATTAGGATCCCACTAATTTTCGTACCTTTGCCAATTTTATTGACAAAAGGGGGAGAATTAATGTGTAGTTCACACTACAAATATATATGGTTTTCGGATCATTATGTAAGGGGAAGTGGTTTTCATGTGAGATGAAGTATTGACTAAGGGGGAATGATACATATCACCATAGTATTGTTGTCAAAGTTGTGATACAATTGAACTTTAATGTTGTGTAATAATACTATGACGCATAACAATGATTGAGAGCTTTTGTTTTCTCATTGTTATGGCTACGGATCTTCAACAACGATGATGCTGAATTGAATACCTTTGGAATCATTGGAGTACTTGGAAGTGACGAAGATTTCGAGTAATGTTGAAGAACCAAGGAGATCAAGCATTTGGATGAGAAGCTACAAAGTTTATTTATTTCTTATTCCATATGTATTGATAGTCTTGTCACTAAAATTAACAAAGGGGGAGATTGTTAGAGCACTGCTCGGTCGAACTCGCAAGCGTTGCTATCTCAAGCTTGTTTGTCAAGTTTAGTTGCCAAAACTATAAGTCTTGATTTCTAGTCTACTTATAGCTAAGTCTCGGACTAGGATAGTAAGTGTAGTTGAGCTCTAGACTCCACGGAGTTCATCATGCGAAGACGAAGAACTACTCAAGGAACTTGTTGAATTTCATCGACAAAAAGGTATGTGGAAACTTGAACTTATCTATCACTCAAAAATCTATATATTCTATCTCCTATTTTGAGAAAAAATTCGTATTGCTATATAGACTTCAACTATACACATGTGCTATTTCGAGCTGAGTTTAACTCATTTATCTATGCCTCGAAATATGTGTTGGTAAGCTTTCGCTTTGGCCAAGTTCATCTTTACTAGTGAAGAAATTCATGTTGATTATTTCAAAAACTTGAAAATCGCTTTGATGAAAAATAGTTTGTGAATAACAACTATATAACATACTTTAAGAAAGTTTCAATGATTGAAATGAGAGTTTTGAACATGTAACCATCTTTGGATATAAACATAGTGTGTTCTCACATTTGTGTAAAAGTCCAGAACCGGGAACCCAAAGTATGCGTACCCGTACGCGTACTGGCGGTTGTTGGAAATCCGGGTAAGTATGCGTACCCGTACGCATACTGGCGGAAAGTTCGCGTCCGTGAATTTCTGCTGGAGTTTGAAAGTGAAAAACAAACTCGTCCGGTTACTTAAGTACGCGTACCTGTTCGTATACTTAGGTAGGTTACTTTCTAAAATCGGTTTGTTCATGAACTAAAACATTTATAAAATAAGGAATGCAATCTTTGCAAACCGTTGCTATAATGTTCATGATTTGATTCGAGTGAATCAAAATCGATTTTGCTTCAATTGTGTCTTGTATACTTCTATGAGATCTAAGCAATTGAACAACTCTCTAACTAATTCATTTGATTCACTTGAACTAGTTATGGTAAAGATGAATAAGATTGATATGAAAGTGCTCATATGGCTAACCATTGGTTAACTATTGTTGAACTAACTAAGTGTACACGTTTAGGTACGGTTACCCAAACCTAAATGAAGTTACATTTCATTTGTATATAACAAGCTAAGTTCGATATAACGGTTGAAAGATATTAGCTTGAATCTAATCAGGTTTTCATCTAACGGTGAATATTGAATACTTTGTTACCAAGGTAACTTAGATTGCAAACCCTGATTTGGAGACTATATAAAGGAGAACTCTAGCAACTGGGAAATCTAATCCCCACACCTCCTGTGTGATACTAGTTGTATAAGCTAGAGTCGATTCTCCTTTAACCTTAGGTTTTTTCACGAAACCCTGTAGGTTAACGACTTAAAGACTTCATTGGGATTGTGAAGCCAGACCCAACTATTTTCTCTGTAGTTGCGTGATCTGATCTTGCTGTTTCTATCGTGATTGAGTACAATCGTAAGATTGGTTTGAGATTTATATCTCCGATAGGCAAGATAGAAAAGTAGTCACAAACACCTTCGTCTCATCGTTTGTGATTCCACAATATCTTGTTTCGCTAGTCGATTAAGATTATTGTGAGGTAATTGATATTTCTAGACTGTTCTTCGGGAATATAAGTCCGGTATATCAATTGGTTCCTGTTCACCTTAATTTATCAAAAGACGGATCAAAACTTGTAGGTATTTCTGTGGGAGACAGATTTATCTATTCCTATAGACTTTTCCGTGTGAGACAGATTTGTTTATTAAAGTCTTCGACTTTGGGTCGTAGCAACTCTTAGTTGTGGGTGAGATCAGCTAAGGGAATCAAGTGCGTTGTATCCTGCTGGGATCAGAGACGTAAGGAGCGCAACTGTACCTTGAATCAGTGTGAGATTGATTGGGGTTCAACTACAGTCCAGAAGTTAGTTTGTAGTAGGCTTGTGTCTGTAGCGGATTAATACAATGTTGTGTTCAAATCTGGACTACGTCTCGGGGGTTTTCTGCATTTGCGGTTTCCTCGTTAACAAAGCTTCTGCTGTTTGTGTTATTTCTTTTCCGTATTATATTTTGTTATATAATTGAAATATCACATGTTGTGCGTTGAATCGATCAATTGGTAAATCCAACCTTTGGTTGTTGATTGAAATTGATTGATCCTTGAATATTGGTCTTTGGTACCATTCAAGTTATTTCTCTTGTATTCAATCAGGCTCGCAAATTCCTATTTGTTTGAGTGTGGATTGAATCGAGAAATTTAGATATAACTCTTTGATATACTTTTGTTAAGATTGAGTCTGACTGTCTAGTTGATTCTCTTAAAAGTATATTGGAGTTAGTCCATATAGATTGCTAAGCGAAATATTGGGTGTGGTTGTTAGACCCCCGCTTTTTCAAGACTAACTAAATTTCATACAAATTTTCATCACAAATAATCATACAAATCATACAAATTTACCTACAAACTTATCATACAAATTATCATCATAAATAATCAAAATTTCATTTTTTTTTCATCACAAATAATCAAATTAAACCCCAAAAATGCCAAAAATCAATTTCAATCACATATCATCTAAATTATCAAAACATCAATCATCAATTTCATCAAAATTTCATGATAATCAATAAAAAAATAAAAAAAAAGAACCTAAAATTTTAAATTCTTACCTCAATCGATTTCGTGGACGAAATCGAACGAAAATACTCTCAAACGATCACAAATTCGATGTAGAACAAACCCACGGAAGGAATTGAGAAACAAATTTCTAGAATTGTTGATTGAGAACATGCATTTTCGGGAGAGTTATGGAGAGAAATGAAAAATGGGGGAAGAAATGAGGAAGATCGATCTTCTATTGAAGATAACCCGATTTTCTGAGCGCCGTTTGGTTCAGCGTTGGGCGCTGTTTTGTGCGGCGAAGTCCACCTAGTTGGCTGGGTAAAACGCTGTTTTATTAACTGAAAAGCAGATTTTTATTTTGCGCTGTACTGTTCAGCGTCCAGCGTTATTTTATTCAACGACTTGCATGCTAGATTAGTACTACCATAGGACTTAGGAGGTAGTCCTAGCTGACGTGGACTTCTAATCTAGCTGCTAGATTAGCACAGCATGATACTTAGCCTAATAGTGAAGCAAAACTTGAAATGTAAACACGTGTATTTTTCCCATCTTACCGACTCAATGTTCTGGCTATAAATAGCCATTCACTTACTCGTACGTGAATGTAATAAATTGAGAGAAAATAAGGAATACAAAGATTCCCTTTACTTCGTATCCATTTCATTTAAGTTATAGTTAGTGGTCTGTAGAATTAGTAATCATTCATCACTATTATACACTGTCTTATAATTGAACTATACCATTACTGCGAGCTAAACTTAAATGATAAAAGTAAATGAGCAATCTTAGTATTATATAAAACTTTATCAGCACGAATTGCTTTACTCATCTAGCCGTTTAGTGGAGAACGATGTCCAAAAATCATGAGTAGAGGAGATACAACAGCGCCGACTATTAGATCAAAAATCACGAATTGCCCATACTAGTTTTTGTTAATTTATGATTTTCATCTTTATCTTTGTATTAAGCTAATACTAATTATTTATATCTTCTATACCGTGAACAAGGTATTAGTTTTTCCACGGGTTGATGACTATTCGATCATACTTGTTGGAAAGGAGACATTAATATACTTATCTTTTCTAAAGGCAGATGCTTATAATTTGGTAAGTATATATTTGTCACAAAGGAAAGGATTGCAATTCCGAAAATTATCAAATTTGTTATAAACGTGTAAATATGTTAAGAATATCTAGGGTAAATCTCGTTTATTACTGGGATGCCCTTGTGTGTAGCCCTATAAATAGAGGCTCTAATGTTTGTCAAATACATACATACGAATA